>NW_019060299.1:665192-687542 GCF_000696155.1 Zootermopsis nevadensis | reverse complement strand
AACTGCCCTTAACAACTTTCACCCACACCCGTGGAAGAATGAACGTCCAACGATATAAACCTCACAGCGTCGCGTGTGACGATGGCCCTGATGATGGAGGCAGCAAGGACCTCTGAAACATTGGTAAACCTGCTCCAGATTACCCGGCGCTACAGAGCAGAAGACAGCTGTCTTGATGTAAGAAAGAATTAGTGAAGAATGTAGAAAGTTTTATGACGAATGGCCTACTTGCTATTGGAACCTGGAGATGGATTTCTCCCCTCTGTGTTTCCGCCATACTTTCGCTGCAATTGATTGATCTCTTGCGATGTGATTGCTTGAAGTCAGGCGTACTCCAAGTGTGATGATTCTTTCTGTTGATCTGTGGAACGTAGCCCATGAAATTTTAAAGTCTGCGTTAGTTGCCAGCTCGAAGGTCGTCGGTTTAGTTCTCTGGGTGCGTGGGTAGATACCAACGTTTCCGACAAAATTTCCCCCCTCTGTTGATATTTCAATAGAATTCCGGGGTAATTAATTAAGATGTACGACGGCCGTGTTCTTGAATACCCTTAACTATGTACGTTTCACGAATAGCTTCTTGTCTCTTCCGACATCATTCATTTAAAGTCGAAACGTCTTCTTTAATAATCCAAGTATGTAAAGGTCGTTTAGGGCAAGAACCTTTATGCTCGAAGTTATTAATGAATATTGAAGTTACCGAACTCGTTTCACTTTTAGTTCCATAGATATAATTTGTAGCTGAAGTAAAGTTTCAGAATTTAATCGTATGAGAGGGCTAGGAAAAGTCAAAAGCAAACAAAACACGAGGAATAACAAAGTGAGAGTAAACGTAGATGGCAGCAGTCAGCGTTACGTTACGTTACGTTACGTTAGATCTCTGGTGTGTTTTTCTTTCCTGCAATTGGGACGCTGGCGTCGAAAAGAAAAATCCTTCCCGGAATCGAATCCCGGAACTTCAGTAGCATATCCGAAGTGAAGTTGTGTGTGTGGAAATTTGTTTCCGGAGTTTGTACACGCATTTGATTTGGGCTTTGAATGCCCCGTCGTTCGTCGTATAATTTGAATGTTAGTGACATTTATTTTAAATTTACGATGGCATGTTTATGTCATGTTATGTAAGCCGATATTATTGTTACAAATTTAGCAGACTCTTATTCACTTCCGGGAGGAACTCGACGGATAAAAATAATTGTTCTTACATAATGAATTCGAGGCTCCCCCCTCCTCTCTCTCTCTCTCTCTCTCTCTCTCTGGGTGTTTATAGGAGTCGCATCCTCGTCTTCAGTTGTTCTTCTGGCTGTTGTGCAGTTAAATATATCCGACTTGCACTGTAACTGAGTTACATATTGTGTAAGGGTTTACAAGATTTTGTTGCCTTTTTTTTTAAACTCTTTATGCTAATCTAATTTTGTATTTTGTAAGGCTGAAGGAGTACTGGCGCCACTTAACGTAAAATATTTAAATTTTGTTTTGGTTACACGTCTCTTAAAAGTATGAAACGTTTGCTGCTGTTACTGTAGAATGTCTACAAGATGGCCGCTGGAAGTGTGGCGCGTAGCTTGTTATTACGTGGCAGTATTAAACGGTTTAAATGCCAATGGCGACCATTCGTGCCACATAGAGTGATAATTCTGCGTGCAGATGCCGGATTGTCCAGAAAATATTAACACCCCCCCCCCCCCACACACACACACACACTAAAAATTGTCTGAACAAAATTTCAGGTTCATACATTACGTGGTGCTAATTTTGCCCGGCTGTTGTGTTGGTGTTGTTTTTAGTAACAAATGAAAGTAGTAAACATGGTGGTTGGTATTGTTCATGCTAAGTTTGACTCGAAATGTATGATTGGTTACATGATGTGTCGTCAGTTTCTCCGGAAGTGAGTTAAAGGAATGCTGGACTTAATCCACAGTCGTGGTTTTCTTCTGAAAAATTCTTTTGTTACGACCTAGACTTCAATCACCGCTAACCTTGCAGCAAAAGAGTGGGATTTGGAATACGGATGTATCTGACCTTGAGATCCATTCACATAGGGAGGTCATGTATGTAGTCTATAGGCTACACTCCTTACAGATATGTCGAACAAGTTGTCGTTCGTGCGGGGGTAATATTTACGTAAATAGCTCTCTCAACATCACGAACATGACGATTGCCATATATGCCCATTATAAACTTAGTTTTCTTCTCTAAGTAGGCCTGCCTCCTTAAAGAGTAGGTGATAGTATAATATTAAAGTGGATAAGATTTTGTTGTATCACGAAAATGTCCACTGTAGGATTTTTGTTTCAGTAATTATTTTTCGTAATTACAAGGAGCATTTAGGGAAAACTGCGTATTTATTAATTTAGGCATTCAGATGCAAAGAAGTAGATGTCACTCACATAAATTTTTTAGAGTCAGATGTTGCATCTGTTAAGCCGGGAGTAAAATACAGTTGTCATACATGGAGGTAACGAAGTTGATTATGCAAGATTAAATTGTAACCTGCTTTTATTGGAAAATTGCTCTGATCCCGATAGACTGTAGTGAAAACTAGTGTAAGATTTCTTGCAGGTGAATAAACGGAAGATGTTTAATCCGTTAAAGCCAAGTGGTAACTATATTTACCACCTTAACAGTCAATAACTTCGTATTATGTATTTATGTGTTTCGTATCATTCTCAATGCACACGGGGAATATTTCCACAAAAATTGTTAACCTTTGATCCTTGTAATGGTGAAGTGTGACGTTTTCTTCGCGGTACGGACTGAATTCTGTTTGTTAATTAGATGAGCTTCAGATTGAAGTGGTTGATGAAAATAATACTTAATGGATAAAGTCGGATTTATTATTTGTTTGTGCGCATATAAATTAGTCCCGTACTGTGCTTCAAGTAATTTTTACGAGTAAGCAATATGCTTATTTCCTTCACAACTGGGGTGGAATTAGCCCATACCGCGGACATAATATGTGGAAAATAACGTTGAGAGTCCAAATGAACTAAAAATACGCAGTTCTGGGTAATTAGTATACACGAGTAAAGTGAACTGACTGTGATTTGGGTAATAAATTCTGCGTGAAGCGAGAGGATGTTATAAATGGAGTTTGCTTTTAAGAACGACATGCAGTGGAACTGTATATTTTTTAGTCTGACGGTGTTGTAATTCTGTACACCCCTGACTGCTATGCGGGAGGCGAGAAGGCCCCACTATTTCAAAGTCTCATCTCCCACATCACATCACATCATCATCATCACATCTATAAATATCAATTTTGTTCCCAAACAAAAGACGAGCACTCTGAGCAGCTCTGTCCGCTCGCAATGTCACATTTCTGAAGGCCTTTGTCCTTGTTTGTTTCTCTTGTCTCAACGAGATCGACCAGAAGACCCCACTGCCGTCTTTTTTATGATCTTTCGACTTCAGTGTCAGAGGAAGATCCTGGGTTCGACTCGCAGAAAGGTTCTTAGGTTTTTTTCAGTCCCACACCACTCCATTTGAAGCCGAAGCTCGTCTAAATAACATTTAAGAATTCAGTCCGTACCGCAAAGTGAACCCTGCACTTTACTATTACGAAGATCGTCTGGTTAACGCTGTTTAAGAAAATAATAGTTGCTTATAGTGAAACCTATTAATACAAAATGCGGAATTACTGACTAATAAATTGAGGTATTATCTTGGATTTAACTTGGACGTAGTGACGAGAGCCTCGAAATGCTTCGTTCAGGATAACTAGTAATCCGGCTGAGATTTGAGCCCGGGGATGTCCCGAATACGACCCAGCAGTGTTTTTGTACTGAGTAGTTTATTGAATGATATCATTTATATAATTGAACATGGCCACTCCCTTCAAACCTACCCGATCGACTAAACGTAGGGACTGATTTCATATTGCAGTGTAGGAGTTACACGAACATTCATCAGAAATTACAAGTAGGAATGATGACATTCAAATTTCATTCCACTAGAGGTCAAGATATATGGAAATCTGTCATTTTTTTTCTCCATTTATAACACATTAGACCCTTGTTATATAGTCCGGTGTCAACGGGCCTCGGAAGCTACCTGGGTTGTAAGTGAAACGATGATCGTACCAGCAGTTCGTCTGATTCCACGGTATAGCAGGGTTCTGCTTTGCCATACCCCTGTATTATCTTAGTATATTAGAAAAAAAAATAATGTATCACGAGAAAGTTGGCATTTCCTGCCCGATTCGCCCCTCGCGTCGTGTTGGCGCCAACTTGCGGTGGTTCCCACACCTGGTCGTGATTGTTGTCGACTGTCTGTGACATTACGGAGTGTTTGTTGATAATCCAACCCAACAGTGCGCAGGCCTGGGTGGTGATGAGCCGACAGTTCTCCGTCTTCATGTCGTCTTAATGCTAACCGATGGACGCGGCCAGCTGGTTCTTTACAGGTACGTAACGTTCTTCGGTCGGGGACCTCGAATGTTGGCCCGTTCTTCGAATTTATGATAATATCGGCGTATGTGTGCGCGGTGTTCGGTTTTAAGTGACGACTGTCTTCGGCTACACGATTAAGTTGAAAGCTGGTTATGTATAATTGAGGTATAAAAGGAAGTGGTCGTGACATATTTTAAGATATTGACCCCTGAATTTATCTGGAGTGACGAAGTGTGCGTGTGTTTTGTGGGTTTAGATGCGAGTCACCTTTTTATACTGAGAGGATGAAAAAGTCATTAAGGTTAAACGCCATCGAAGATGAGAATCGAACCCAGGACATTCCGAATATGAAGAGATGGTAATTAATTTGCCGTGATGTTAATTGTGCGTGTGTGCGCGCGCAAACATACTGACGC
Organism: Zootermopsis nevadensis; assembly: GCF_000696155.1. Next base: position 682,741 of record NW_019060299.1, on the reverse strand, counting down.
ACGAATCTGTGTGTGTCAGTTCAATTGATACCTTCTGGTTGTTTTCTGACCGAATGGTAATATTGCTGTGAAAATGCTTTTGAAATAAAGGGGAAGGATGATGAACAATTGCAGTTGCCACGCGGTCCAGGGTGCGGATATTTGCTGATGAAACACAGGGTTCGTGGGTTTGAATCCCACAGAAGACGTGGATGCTGTGTCCGCGTTTTTCTGCTGTGCTATTCTTTGTAGGTCGAGGCCAACACCCATTTCAAGGACTCCTCTAGAAAAGAATTTTCGAAAGCTGAGGAACGTTCTCCAGAAAGGCTGTCGGATGACCTATCTTTGAGGAGTTTCCCAGGCAGATCTGCCGATTATGACACCAGCTGCAATCTTTTAAAGACCGGTCGCATTGTTTTTCAGTGAAATACTCGGTGTACAGTACAAGTTTCATGCTGGCCGCGTTGCCATGGCAACAGGTATCGGTCTATTTGTATGGCGAGTGATCTGCCTTCATGAAATAGTGAAGTCAGAGATTACGAACTTTTGAATGTTCCGGAACGTTCACTGCATTGGAGCGTAAAGTTTACTTAAAACGTAGAATCGATATTGGGAAATGAAATGTTAAATGAACGTTAATGTGGTAATGGCCGAATCCGATGTTGCGAACTTTGTGGTGGTTGCTGTACAGAAGTGATGTAATTTACGAGTTTTCTTGTGACGATGTTTGGGGGTGGGGGTTGTACTTGTTGTAGATTTCTGTAAAAGTGATCTGGTGACTCAGTGGTGATACGTACAGTGGGGTGCGTTGTGATTCACGTGTTTCACCTTCAGCTGAACTCTGTCCCAACAAGTGGCTCGTACGTCACAATACTACAACGGATCTCTGGGGCGTGTGGATGAGACGAATGGCGGATGGCATGGGATTTACCCTATTTGGCTCGGGTATAATTTACTATGACACTCCATCTGTATTCGACTTGACAGAACCTGAATATTTGCTACTATTATGTTAAGGACTGAGTAAGGAGTTATTATTAAACACAGGCGGATAATTTCTAGAGTTATAGAAAAAACCGCGTTATGGAAAATTCGCGTTATAGGAACTGTTAGATTAATTAAAATTAAAGGGTTAGGGGAAGATAGTTTTTTGATGATGTCATATCATCGTACGCATTCTTTTCCACTGAAAGCCACACCAGAATTCATTCTATGTTCTATTAATATACACCACAACAAGTTACAGTGTCTAATCACATCAAAATTTTGACGGTTCTGTGACAGCGTAGCTGGTTTATTTTTTTATTATTTAGTGTTCTGTCTGACGACAGGTCCATATGAACAGGATCCTTCCATCCTTTTCTCGGACTGGGACCTGTTCATATACGTTCTTGGCAGATGATCCAAAAGTTGTTTGCCATTGCCTTCTTCTGTGTGAGTGTGAATGGAGTAATTGTTGGGATGCCACGGAGGAAAACTCCGTGTTGCCTAGACCACGGCCTTGCGGCGACTAAGTTCGGGCTGTCAGGGTTATGATGTTACTTCATCATCAGTGATGTGATTGGTCGTGATCGTCAAGATTGTATTGTGTTTTTAGTAAATTCTTACTTTCTGCATGATATTTCACCAGAAACCCGTCCGTCTGTCAGAAATAGGGCTGGAATCACAGTTTGATTAGTGTAAAGTCCACGCAAGTTAAGATAAAAATGACACGCTGAACAAACACGGCTTTCGCGAGTGAGTTAAGTAAACAAGCGGGTTTAATTACTGACGGGAAATCAGAGCGAATAAGTAATTGGAAACCGACTTAAAAAAAAAAGAACTTTCAGTGAGTCAGTGTTGTTAAAAGTAGAAAGGCATTGTTAGATGTGGTATGAAAATGATGTCATAAAATTTTGTGTTATGTTGTAGGCCTGTTTCTTTTTCACGTCATGATTTAGATTATAAAGTTGTAAACGGTGTTTGGTGGAATCGCTGTTTATGTAAACAGACGAGGGCCCAGTGCTTAAACATATGCGCCACGAGGCAACCTTTCTCTTGCTTATGGTAAATGTAGAGAATTTCATCTTCATTTGTTCTCTCTTCCCTTGTGCGATGTAAAGACATAGCAGCACATAGCCCTTTGAAGCCCAATGGTAACTATGTGTACCACTTGCTGTAACAGATAGTAACCCTCGATTTTATATTTACGAGTCTTAAATAATTTTAGATGCGATCAGTTGATTTTGTAATGGTGAAGTGCCGTGTTTTCTTCGCGGTACTGCCCGAATTATTAAATAATTTTAGATGCGATCAGTTGATTTTGTAATGGTGAAGTGCCGTGTTTTCTTCGCGGTACTGCCCGAATTATTAAATAATTTTAGATGCGATCAGTTGATTTTGTAATGGTGAAGTGCCGTGTTTTCTTCGCGGTACTGCCCGAATTATTAAATAATTTTAGATGCGATCAGTTGATTTTGTAATGGTGAAGTGCCGTGTTTTCTTCGCGGTACTGCCCGAATTATTAAATAATTTTAGATGCGATCAGTTGATTTTGTAATGGTGAAGTGCCGTGTTTTCTTCGCGGTACTGCCCGAATTATTAAATAATTTTAGATGCGATCAGTTGATTTTGTAATGGTGAAGTGCCGTGTTTTCTTCGCGGTACGGACTGAATTCTTAAATAATTTTGTTGTCTCTGATGGTGAAGAGTTGTGTTTTCTTTGCGGTACGAACTGGATTATTAAATATTATTTAGGTGATCTTCGGCTTCAGAGGGTTACACATAGCACGCAGTGGATGAGAAGGTGGTCAACCGATTTCGACCAAGAAATGGAAAGATTTCGCGATGTTCTGGTACTCCCAACTTTGCTTTGTTCTCTCTTTATGTCAACATCTATTGATGGACGTTTGAGCTAAGTTGGTAGCCATGTAAGGCTGTTGGCAGCACTGCGAGTCACCCAGAAAATTGTTGTCGGGGCGTGCATGTCTGGTGACGTTAGTTTTATGTGTACTTCTCTATCCGACCTCTGTCGGTCATGCGCACGCAACAGTGACACAAGTACTTGTAAATCCGTCAAAAGTTCTTTGTCTTAACACAGGGTGCCCATAGAAGTTTGTTACCTATCACGTTGGTGTTTCGGTATCATTATGGATGTTTTCAGGGGAATCCGGTCCGTCCTGAGCCTCTCGTGATCTTTTCAGTGTCTTCAGGCGAATATAGGGACATTACCGTCAGATATGACATGTTCCTCCCCCAAGCGCTTATATGGCGTTTTGCGGGACAGCTTTACATTTTTAGTCTCGTGGACATTTACCGACGTTTCGGAGGTGCTCACTATATCCATCATAATGGAGACTTTTTATACCAGCTGAGCTTAAACTTTTAAAGTAATCTGGGCAGTAGAATCAGTCCACCGCTAGAAGTTGGGCCAATGTTAAATGGAACACAAAATTTTGTTTTCATTTAGGATTTTTGGGAACGCTCAGTATATTAATCTTGTTGTCCATCCACGCGCGAAATGCATTTTGTTATCACCCAATACTTGTGTCATACACGCCATTGCTTTGACATATCGTCCGTGTATGGCGTTCTGTCTGCTCTCAGGGGGATCGCACGTGCTCACAACCATGCAGGTGGCTCGCTCTGGTTTTGAATTCCAGCAACTGCTGTTGCGATTTTATAGCTGTGGTGTTGGCATTATGTTACCGTTTCGTACTGAGTGTATAATTTTATTTTATTAGCAATGTAGTCTCAGGTTTTCAGTGAGAGTGTACCGGAACCTAACAAAGTCAGACAATTTTTTATTCATACTTACGCATACGTGTCCAAGTTATTCGGGAATTGGGTCGCGATATTCAGTCTTTAGCAGCTCAAAGCCTGGAAGTAACTTCACCATCTGCTCTAACAATGACGTTGTATTTTCTATTTATGGATTTTGCATGATCTTCAAAATAAACTGCGATCATTTCCTTAAACAGCGTTAACCAGTTTATCTTTGTAATGGTGAAGTGTAGTGTTTTCTTCGCGGTACGGGCTGAATTCTTAAGTTTCATTTGAAAGAGCTTCGGCTCCAAAGGTTAATTAGCGTTTTAGTCGTATTATTTCCTTAAACAAGGTTAACCAGTTGATCTTTTTAATGGTAAAGTGTAGTGTTTTCTTCGCGGTATGGACTGAATTCTTAAGTTTCATTTGAAAGAGCTTCGGCTCCAAAGGTTAATTAGCGTTTTAGTCGTATTATTTCCTTAAACAAGGTTAACCAGTTGATCTTTTTAATGGTAAAGTGTAGTGTTTTCTTCGCGGTATGGACTGAATTCTTAAGTTTCATTTGAAAGAGCTTCGGCTCCAAAGGTTAATTAGCGTTTTAGTCGTATTATTTCCTTAAACAAGGTTAACCAGTTGATCTTTTTAATGGTAAAGTGTAGTGTTTTCTTCGCGGTATGGACTGAATTCTTAAGTTTCATTTGAAAGAGCTTCGGCTCCAAATGTTAATTAGCGTTTTAGTCGTATTATTTCCTTAAACAAGGTTAACCAGTTGATATTTGTAATGGTGAAGTGTAGTGTTTTCTTCGCGGTACGGACTGAATTCTTAAATATTTGTTTAGACGATATTCGGTTTCAAAGGGTTAATGTGTCGTCTATCAACGTTAAACACCCATTTTTTTTAACCTCGAACGCACCGTCGCATAGAACTGAGTGTTCAGTTGCCCTACTGTACGTGAGTATTAATCACTGCCGGCTAATACTTTGTAATGCGTCGGAATGTGAGGTCACGTGTAACAAAGGAAAGATGGAGCTTTAAACGAATCGGAATGTCGTCTATAATATTATTCATCATTAACGCTTTCCACGCTTCCAACGAGATTTGTCGTCCAGAAACGTTACCCAAATGATGTCAGCGGATCCGGTCGGAAATGAGATCTCGGCCGTTCGCCATTTGTTCAGAAGAGACTGAAGTGGCTTTCTAATGGCACACAGGGCGTGAATTTCTTATCCAGTAGCAAGTTTTGTTGACAAACACTGTAGCTTCTTCGTCGTTTGCTTTTATCAGGACAATTGAAGTTCACCAGTGATTAGAGTTTCAGTAAAGTATAAAGTGGGATTTTTTTCCCCGCCACAAAATCATGTGGAAAGTTTGACCTCGTTTACTATTTCATGGTAAGGAATGTCTGAAAGTAATTTTCACTCGCTGTGGATGTATTTGGAAGAAATTAATGCGAAAGAAAATTCCTCAGTAGCCAATGATTGCATTGGGCAAACCCAAGTTTTGAGTAGAGTTATTCTTAGTAGGATGTCAGGTTATCACGCCCTGTAGTCTGGTAGACTTTTAAAAGTGTTTTAAAGGCTCTGGCTCCGGTCATGATGATGGAGGCGTTGTAACACCCAGAAGACAGCCGGCTTAAGAGGGATTTTTGTGCTCAGAATGGGCAAAGACCTGTGGCTCAGTTATCATAGTACATCGCACGTGGTCGTGTCGTTGTCGTTTATTTTGACAGAATTTGAATCCGACTGTGATGTAACTATGGCGTAATGCTTCAGAAAGCCAGGAAACAAAGCAGTGCGAACGGTCATGTGTGACCCCCCGGGGGAGTGAAAGGATCCGCGCGCAATTACCGGGCCTGTTTTCTGAAACGTGGGAACTTGGCTACTGACGGACGGTCCAAATAAGGCACCAATCACATTCGGTTGGCAGTGTTCCTAATGTCGGCTGATATCCCGGTTATTAGAACGATTCAAGTCACGGAAATATTTTTGACGAAGAGAAAGTATTTGCATTCGAGTCCTCTGCGACTGCTTCTTTCCGTGATTTTCCTCAGTACCTTGAAATTGAACACAACCACCTGCATATCGTTGATGGCATCGAAATTCATGGTTGAGTGAAGATGGACAATACTGCATGGTTTACGCTGGCCTTGTAATCCTGGGGGTCTCGGGTTCGATTCCCGGCAGTGCCCGAATTTATAACTTGTGTTGGGCAAGGCCGTGGTCTAGGCAACACGGAGTTTTCCTCCGGGGGCTTCCCCGGTTTCTCCGTGGCATCCCATTCACACACAGAAGAAGGCAATGGCAAACCACTTCTGGATCATCTGCCAAGAACGTATATGAACAGGTCCCAGTCCGAGAAAAGGATGGAAGGATCCTGTTCATATGGACCTGTCGTCAGACAGAACACTAAATAATAATAAGGGTGGGAAAGTTTGATTGGAAGATGACACCTGGAAGACCAGGGCGTTGATGGGGGGACAATGATAAATTGGTGGTCTTTAGACGGTCCCCGTATTGATTATCTGCATTGTTAGTTAATGAAACTCATTTTGCTTTGTCGGAATACTGTCTTGAAAGATTCCTCCGTTGCCATGGGTCATCCGTATGCATAGTGACAGTTTTTATGTACACGGTAAGAAAAATTGATCTTTCAAGTTCACACCTTGAAGTTAGTAAACATGTTGAACTCCGTTGGTCAACGTTTTAATTTTTTATAATTATCCGTTTTTTGAATGTAGGTTTATTTAAAGTTCTATTGACGCACTTTTTGGAGATATTTCTGAAGGACCAGTCAAATTGGTGTTGAGATTTGTGTGATTGTCCACTGTTGAGGTTTCGTTAGTGACATCTGTTCTTCAATTGGAAAGTTGTTTTTGATTCTCCATTGGTTTCTGAGATCAGTATCTGCGCGCTGGCGCCATCACTGGCAGGTGGTTAGTGGGACAATGTTGTCTTTTGTAAGTGTGGTTCGTATTCCCACCTTAATTTGCCTTCGGTTTGTCATGAGGTCGTTTACCGTTGGTTTGTTATGAGGTCATTTACCGTTTTGGGCCACATTGCCATTTTAATTATGTCTCTCTCTCTCTCTCTCTCTCTCTCTCTCTCTCTGCGCCTCTGACATTGGCCTTCAAAGGCGGTATCCAAAAAGCTGGTCTTATTTCGTGTCGATGTGGCCGGTTCAAATTTTCGCTGAGATGGAACTGTTTTTGAGAATATTTACGAAATTTAATTTTTTTTGACGATGTTTCAGTTAGTTTCAGAATGAACTGGCGAGGAAAGTTTTTGGATCCGAGAAACTACAATTTGGATTTTAAAATGTAACTGATGGTCTAAAACGGTCAGATATAGGATAAAAGTTGTATTTTATTAATGTAATTAATGTAATATGGACCAATATATAACGATGGGCCTCATAACTTATACTGTTCATTGATACGATGATAAAATTAAGTTGATTTGGATGTGTAAGACATGTAGCATGCATGGCGAAATGCGCGCAGTTTGACGGAGAACGTGAAGGCGAGGGGGACTTTTAGTCGCAGACATTAGGATGTGATCCAGTGGCAGGCTTTTGTGAACAAGGTATTGAACTTCTGGGTTCCATAAATGCAGGGATTTCTTCATTACGTGAGCGTTTTAATTTTGTGAGACACTGACCTTTGTTCTATTAAATGAAATGGCTGTGGTATATAACGGAAGAGGTGATTCGGGAACCCAGGATTGACCTTCAGTCTGCAGGACCTCTGGTCTTAAATCGGCCTGCATTATGAAGCATTGTAATCTGACTTGTGTTTAATCTGTTTCAGACAAGGCAGGCTTCCAGTCGCCGTATGGCACCATGGATAATGGCATGGTAAGTATTGATCCCTTAAAATAATTATAACTTCTTCCATGTTCTTCAATCGATTCTTATTTAATTCTTATGGACCGACATTCTTATCATTGTTCCTGCTTTGTTTCTACCTGTAATTTAATAGATTTTACGGAAATATTGGAATTAGGTAACGATTAACATTCGATCAGACTGTTTCCCTGTTGATGGTACTTTAATTTCAACATAATTGCGATGTTTCCAAGCATTGTGAAGTGAATTGAAATTTGCGTTCAGTTTCTTTACGTAATCGTTCGAGACTGACCAGTTGCTGTAACTTGTGAAGTATTGAGTTTTAAAAATGAGGGTTTCGGAATTTTGACTGTCCTGTTTCATAAAATTAAAAATAAATAAATAATTTTTTTCTGATTGGAAGATCACAGTATATATGGGAAAGAGGATCTGTGAAGAACGAGGAGACTGTACTTGTGTCGCGATAACATTCTCATTTGAATGTGAAAGGGATGACGATAATGAAGACTTTACGAAGTTGTCTTCTTGTATTTTATTTATCTAAATATGTGTAGTATTTGGTAGTAAAATTTCAGCACTGCGAAGTAAATATTTATTTTGTTAGACTGCAGTTTGATTTAAGGGGGTTGTCGTGCCCCGTGCTCCCCAACTTCTAACCTGTTTTTATTCGTGTTAAGTTTTTGTCTCTGCTGTTGTCTTCTTGTCAATTTCTCATCCCTTCGATTCTCGACCACTCGCCAGTGCGTGTGCACTTGACATTTTGTCTCGTTTTGTAATGTACGACGACAATTATTTGTTTCCGTCGCTCTGATATATTTTATTTTATTTTTTTTAGTCCGTGTTTATTTAAATTTCACTTCCCTCTCTTTCATTGCAAGTTTCCTGTCCCTATTTCTTTAATCTTATTCACTTTGTTTTGTAGTTTTTCTTTGTTCAATTCTTTATTTCATGCTTTGTGCTTTAATTTGTGGGTCATTTATTTTAATTGTATTTTTTCTATATTTTACATGCGGACTACGTTTTTTTGTCACTGCTGCCTCCATTTTACCTTGCCTTGGGTTCTGTTTTTTAATTATTTTTGCATCAATTTCATTCTTACCCTCGTACTCGTATGTTAATTAACCTGTCATGTGGTGGCTGATACCGTATTATGGACACCCCTGCAGTGGTAGTGTGGGACTCGAACCCCGAAGGTGCAGGTGCATGTGAACCAATAAAGTTGCAATGGACTGGTTTTATTGCTTGAGGTCACTCGATCCGATCCGGTTTGGGGCATTTTGACGTTCTGTTATCCCACAGATATTATGGTGGTGCCACGAGAGACGTGCCTTATATCGGTGTTTCACGTGGCCGTGGGATCATTAATTAAAACAAACAGATTGTGCCTCGGCGGCAGCCATTTTCTTGACGGGATGCTGCGTTCACTTGTTTTGCTGTGTTGATCGGATAGATTGTTCGGGTGACGAGGTTAACCTTCTGAAGCCCGAAGTTCGTCTGAGTGATATTTAGGAATTCGGTCCGTACCGCAAAGAAAACACAACATTTCACCGTTACGAGGATAAATTGGTTAACGCTATTTATTCGGAGATAAATTTTAAACTCGTAAATATGCTGTGGGTACGGTACATATAATTACCATTGATTGGAAGGGCTAATGAACATTAAAAGTTACGCCAGAAATTACGGGTTAATTGTATGTGAATATCACATAAACGCGTTTGTAAAATTGTCGGATTCGGTAGGCAATTTAAGATGGCGTCTGAAATTGACGGAATTATTGTGCTCTTTAGGTGTTATTTTCTCTGCAAAAGTTTCGAAGCGAAAGTAGGATTTATGTCGTGAAAAATTCACAGTTCCGTGGTGTTGGTCCTTTCTTGAGAAGCTGGTAGTTACTAACCCGAACTGTTCATTGTAAGTGTGATTTAACAGACCGGTGAATGTTCTTTCTTTGATGGTTAACAGTGAGGATTGTCATCTCTTCCCCACCAGTAAATGTAATCGAGCAATTTACTTCTCCCACGATTACTTCCTACCCTACAGTTCACCCACCCCTCTCTTTGCTCTACAAGGGGTGTCCTCCATGGGTTACATCACATGTGGAATGCTGTATAAATCTTTGTGACTGTCTGTGTGATCGATTTTGACAACAAGGAAAGATACCAGAAAAAATGAAAATGGCTCTTATACCGAGGAATCAAAATTTACGTGAAAACTAGAATAATTTATACGAGATTTATGCAAAAATGCCGACCAGAATTTTGAGAGGAATTACTTAAAATTTAAAACCAATTACGTGAGGGCTTGGGAAAGGATAAACGAGTTTGTGCTAGGAGAAACATCAGTTAGATGAGACGTAATTCGTAACCTTTGTTCTGCGACTAGACTGAGGCATTCGACAGGGTTAACACGAATAAACTGTAGCAAATCTTGGACAGGGCAAGAACTGTCAGAGCATGTTATTAGTGTCTTGAGTTTAACATTGCAGTTAGACAATGATTTGCGTTCTCGCCTTTCCCCAGTACCATTCAGTTTTTATTTAGATAATGTGGCTTCTTATTAGAAAGATGAGTGGGATGTTTTAAACATTACGAATAATTTTATTACAAAAAAATGTTATCTCTCGTGTTTGTAGGTGATAATGAATTGGCCGTACATTGACCATTTCATTACGTAATTAAAGAGATAAGTAATGCCAAGTTTAACTATGGCGAAAGAAATGAAATGGGTGTCATAGAAAGGAGGAATGTACACCTGCAGAATCAGAACTTGCCGTAGATAACGGAGTGATTGAAACGTGCCTTGTTATCAATTATCAAATTAAAAAACATAGCTGGACAATGTATGGCGCACCATGAACAATAGAATAATATAAACCAGGCTTAAAAAAGACAATGGCTGTTCTAGAATATCTGTATGGTAGCAGCAAGAGATAGGAGCCAATGAGCGAAGTTATTCCTGCGATACGCATTTGAAGGAACAAGTGAGGACAAGAAAGTAGGTGAATGCTGAATAAAATTATAAGAACACGCACGGCGTATGCAAAAAGATCGGATACCACGGATAATTGTACATGTAGACAAAAAGGGATGGAGAAGTCCAATAGGAAGACCTAGAAATAGATGGACAGATCGGGTAGTACCGCTGGTTAAAGAAATGGAAGGATGCTAACAACGCGTTTTCGTTGAATGACTTGTCGTAGCTTAAGCGCGCGTGTTCTGATTTCGCGTACCCCCAGATATAATTTCTCTCCCCAAAGTTGTTGATGTATAATTCAAGTTATACGTAGTATATAATCTACATCGAAAATAAATTAAATAAATTACATTACTGATTATTCAGTGTTTATCATAAAATAATATTTTTCTTTTTAAATTTCACGTACCCCCTAAGATGTCTTCGCGTACCCCCAGATATAATTTCTCTTCAACTTTGTACCCCCAAAGTTGTTGGTGTATAATTCAATTTATACGTAGTATATAATCTACATCTAAAATAAATTAAATAAATTACATTACTGATTATTCAGTGTTTATCATAAAATAATATATATATTTTTTAAATTTCACGTACCCCCTAAGATGTCTTTGCTTACCCCCGGGGGTACGCGTACCCCAGGTTGAATACCACTGTTTTAGACGATGGGCAGAGGTGCCATAGACTAATTGATTGGTTTTTGTTTGGTTAATTTAGACCCTGTTTCAATTACATGTGAGTGAGTTGAGTGAGGTGAGAATATGTTCTTAAATAGAGTGTGTGAGCGTTTTGAAGTGCTTAAACGAGACTCATTTGAAAGTAATATCTCTTTTTTATTCGCACGTCGTGTGCATAACCGGTCACCTGGCCAATATTCGAAGTGGAAAAGGTCCCGAAAACGTTCGCTGAGCTTTGCTGTTAACTTGTCTTGTCGATGTGAGAATTTTGTTTGTTTGTGTTGCGTTGGTCAGAGCTAGAAACAGCAACAACTACAATCCAGGAACTTGATTTACCTTTCGTCTGGTGGTAGTCGAGATAACCATTTAAAAAGCTTATCCGAGTAAGCCGTCATATTGACGTCTCTGTGTGGGCTTTCGGTTTTTCGTATCAAGCGATTTCTGAGGAAGGTATTTGGACATACGAAACAGGAGGTATGGAGAAAATTACACCACGAAGAGCTTCATGTCATATGATCAGTCACGGTTGTGATAATTAGCACACATGGGGAAATTAGATATTGAAGATACATAATTCCAGTTGCGACACCTGAAGTGAGGAGACAACTTGGGAGACGTAGGCGTAGATAATATTAAAATTGATGTTTCAGAAATTGGATGTTTTGTTAAGGACTGAACTAAGTTTATTAAAAGATTTAGTAAGATTTTGTGAACACGTAGATGGATCAGTGGGCAAGGCAGGTAATTTGTTGACCAACTGAGCAGTTATAAACTTCTTGTGGAAGACTGCGTCAGAGGTTAAATTTACATTAATTCTTAATCGTGTTTTGTTCTCAGTGTAAATCGATTTAATCGAATTAATGCAAAATTCTTTTTGCTTAAAATGGTTGGACATTCGTTGGAGTCGGTAACTATTCTGAATACTTGAAGTACATTTACAGTGAATTAATTGGGCGAAAGGGACTTTTGGCGTCGAAAGATGTTTGCCGTAAAAAAAATACCATCGTTTTACCAAGAAGTGAAATCGAGCGGACGCATCTTAAGAAATCGGACATCAACAGGTCAGGTGTAAGAGCCAGAAGTAGCGTGGTGAGATTACAGGTTCTTACGGCGTCGATTATGAAGATGGCTTGTCTTCTGGGATCTTGCGTTGTACAAAATTGGCCGACGTTTCGGAGGTGCTTATGGCCTCCATCGTCATCGTCCTGATGATGTAATATATATGTGAGGTGATGAATCGAAAATATTTTAGTCACAGTTTTTTCCTCAGGCACGTGCTTGTTGCCGATTGTGTAGTAGATCGCTCCTGAGTTCTGCGAATCGTGTCCTCCACATCACGCACGCCGTCGCGACCTGCTGATTGCTTCATGTGAAGCTGCCGAACACATCACGCGATACACGTTCGTCCTGAAGATGGCAACTGTAGTGTTTGCCGAAACGGAGAACTTTTCAGCGTTTGACGCTGGTAATCTTCTTCAGCCGTGCCGTGCGTTGGTCCAGGCTGGAGTGTTTTTTGTAATACCGAAAGATACCGTTGTATTTGGCTTCAGATTGTTTTAAGAGGAAGATTTCTGTTAATGATGCCTGCATCTTACGTCAGTCTTCCCCTCTGTTGTCATGGCAACCAGTGGCGGCTCTGATATTTATTTCTTCTTATTTTTTTTAACTCCTCTTAGTCTTTTAATTTTTTATGTATCTTTTACGTTATATGTTTTTTATCTCTTTTTATTTTCTTATTGCGTGTTCCTTCTGATTCTTCTTCGTCCTATCTTTTCTCGTTGAACTCTGCGGTTGCGTCCGGATGTTGAGACTTGATGACATTCGTGCTGGAAGTTTCTTCTGTCTATACAACTACTCAATGGCGCACTGTCTTTCTTGGAAAGTCTCCAGTCGCTCTGTCAGTCAAAGGACGTCCAGTAGAGTCCCGAAGGTTTATTTGCCGTGTTTTTAAAAAGGTTTTCCTGAGCCTGTTGTATCCTGCCCACCCTTGTTATTTCTCGAATATCCATTTTAATATCATACATTGTTTCACGATGTAGTCTCCAAAGTAGTGTCTTCTGTCGGTGTTTGTTGAGTGAATGTTTGTATCTGTGGTCTCTCCCATGCATGCTACGTACATCACCCATCACTTTAATTTTATAAGATGGTAAAGTTGCGTCATATTGTGATATAATAAGTATATATTAAATCTTGTCCGTCTAATCACAATAAATGAACTGAAACATGTCGTGAAAAATGATGGTCTAATATAAATCGAATATTTCGATAAAGAACATCATTTAATATTTTAAATATTTTAAATGTTAATTATTGTAATATTTTAATATTTAATAAGAATTTATTGTGATTAGACGGACAAGATATAATATATACTTAATATATACTTTAATTTTACTTTGCGGAGACATGTCGTGTTTCTTCTGATATTTAATTTCTACATTTTTTGTTAACAAGACGTGCTTTATGATATCAGGTAAACTGATTTCGATGATGCAGTGTTACAGGAAGTGGTCTCCGCAGGGGTAGCTTATTCCTGGCTGTCGTGAGAACCTCGGCTTTCACCAAGTAGCCTAAGTACAAGGTCTCATTAGTCTCCCTTCACCAATAAAAATGGGGCAGCGCTGTGCAAATTACACAGTGGGACGCGCCCGTCTCTCCAACTTGTACGTTTTGCCTCTCCTTTAACTTTCCTTTCTTAGGTTCCGTTTGTTTTTTGTTCTTTCTGTTTGTAGTTTATTTGTTTTGTTTGGAACTAGGACCCATTACTGCTTTGCTGGTGGCTTACGTTGCCTGCAAGAATGATCTAAGTCCCATCAGGACTCTTTATGTACCTACCTCGGTCTCTCGGTAAAGCGTTGCTGATTTTGATAAAACTGTTGAGACAACTTTTATTCTGAATGTGTCCATGCCCGTTTCCGATAACTCTGTCGATAAAATGACGAGCTGCCGGGGTTCGGTTGTCTCAGGCACCTCTGCTTACCTACTGAGGTCCAGAATGAACGTTACCTCCACGTCCCTTATACATCATGACGTTGTGTACGTGCAAGAATTTGCCTTTGGTGTTTGATAAGTACATTATATACTTTGCTGTCCTGTGTGTGTCGTTTTCCTCATTACTTTCGAGACGTGGAATTTGTAGACAGACCCGCATGGGGTTTAAATGAAGTGGTCATGGCCAGATTTAAGATACCGTTCGTGTATTTTCATGGGGGTCCTGAGGAAAAACATTAGTAGCCTCAGTATAGCCGATATACTAATACGAGGCAGGTGTACAAACTATTCGGTCTTGACTTTTGGTTATTCTTTGTTTTTGATGTTCTCTATACCTCTCGTTTTTCTGCGAGAGGTTGTTCGCTCCTCGTCTGAGTTTACGTAATCATGTAATCAGCTGACTGCTGCTTAATTAGCTTTTGCAACTGAAGAGGTCATGCAGGTAGCTCTCCCCCTCCCTGCCTTGGGATATGCTGCACTCTTACTGGAGGAAGAAAGAGCCAGCCAGTAGTAGTAGTAGCGGAATGAGACGATGAAGGAACTACTAAAAACGAAAGAAAGAAATAAACGAAAGGAGAAGAAAAAGTTTTGAAAACGGTAAGGCGAATTAAAAGACGTTGAAGGCAGCGGGAAGGAAAACTTTAGTTTAGCAGCTTGGCGATGTTGTTAAGGTCTGTCTGTGCTTGCTTGCCTTTTCATTGCGACACGCACAGGGTGTCCCGAAACTCTGATGTCTACTATCGATACGCGAATCTTTGCATTGTCCCTTAACGTCGAAATTGTGGACCCTGGTGAAATATCTGGTCTTCCTAGCGAAATCAAAGTATGAACTGACCCCTTGAATGAAGCACATCTAAATACCACTTAAAAATCCACTACTTATCGCAGGGGAAAAGACACCACATCTCCGTAACAAGTCGACAGGTGTCGATCGTGTAGTACAGAGATATTACCTGGCTCTTGTGTAACCAGTATGTTCATCACCGTGTTGACAACAGCGTTACAGTGGTCTTGTTCCCGGACAGTCCCGTTCACACTATCACATTCTCCTTCTACGCCTCGGTCTACCAAGCGTTCGCTTTCGTCTAGGTTTTTGTCTCTTCCACCCGTGCTACATGCCCTGTCCGCCCAATCCTTCTTCATCTGCTCATTTTTATATTTGATTAAGAGGGCAAAGTTTTCTTCAGTCTTCTTTCACGTGATCTCTGTTAGGTCCAGGTGTTATCTGCCATATGTTCACCCCGTGTAGCAAAAGACCAAGTTTCACACCCATGCAGAAGGACAGGTATCATTATGACGTCTTGTTGATATCGCATGCCTTTGTATTACGGCTGACGAGCCGTGGGAACACTTTCGTGTATATATTTTTGGGACACCTGTAGATTCGTATATTTTAATATTCGCGGGTGTTGATAACAGACAGGAAACCGAAATATACTGAAGGTAATGAATGATTCGAGCATTCTCTGGATTTAATCTGCTCCGATTTTATTTGTTAGTGTCGTTTTTGAATATTTGAACATACGAATTACCTTTTTTGTAAGCGGATTTTGTATTACGGGTTTGTCCATTGTTTTCGTCGTCCTTAATTTTGGTGAGGAAGCAGTTTCTTCGTCATTTCCCACTGTTTGCTAAAGTGAGTGTCTGCGTGGCGGGTGACAGGTGTTCGATTCACGGTTGGGGTGGAATGTTTCGGTTTGTAACCACTGTGTCGGCACCGGCAGCTTCCTATCCGATATACACCCGGAACTCTTTCTTCGGGGATAAAGTTGACCACTTCATTTTTCACGAGGTTTGAGGTGTGTCGGGACTTGTGGTCTGGTTTGGTACAGGTAGATGGATTTGAAACTTGAAATCTATGACATTTGTTGGCTTATTTTGTAATTTTTATTTCAGACAATTTCGGTATAATGTATTTAGTATTTTGTAACAAAATAAGTTTCGAGGAAAACAATAAATCCTTCTGGTCCAAACGATCATTATGGAGAGTAGTTCTGTGCGTCTCAGAATCTTAGGTTAGGTCATCGTCTTTGACATGAACTGTGCTTCAAAATAAGTTCTTCGACCCGCTAAGTGAGGAGAGTACATGAACACGAGTCGTCAACGGAAGTGGCAAATTGGTTGACTTTTCTTTGTTTCCTCTTTGTTTGTTTGTTTCTTCCATGACTGCTTGGTGTTTCCGCAATAAGGACTTAAGTTCTCGGTTTTCCAGTAGTTGTTAAGCGGTATTGCGTTTTGCTGATGTGAATTGTGAAATTGTTGTTGTTGTTGTATTTTCAGGCGTACGCTAACAGCTACGGTGGAACGGGGAATGAAACGTTCGGCCCTGAGTCTCCATTTTTCCCGTTCGGCAACGCGCCGCGCCGGCCGCCGGTCACAGGTGAGTACTTCCTGAAGAAGGCACCTTGGTATTTAGCGAAATCTTTTCGATGTGTATATTTGATCATATTTCAAAGATGCAGCGGAAATTTTCGAAAGGTGATGCTGAATTGTGAGTTTGTGTTAGTTATGACGTTTGTATGTAAGATTTGAGGTTTTCACGGCGGTGATTCTGGAGATTGGTGTATTTTGGGTTATTGCGCCGTGTAGTCTGGCAGAAGTTTACCGACGTTTCAGAGGTCATGCTGTCCCAGTAATCAGGGCGATATTAGTGTGATTTGTGGTTTTTAAGTGTTGAAAAACTTTTTTGTCAACGCTCGTGGGGCTGCCGTCTGGTGTCTGACTTTAAAACTGGCGCCGCTCATTTTATTCACGTGCAACAAACTCCCATTGACGTCACAGCGGTGATGATTCGTGAAGTTCTTTGCGGAGGGGGGGGGGAAATCTTAAACCGACATCTCATGATAATTTTGGTAGAGTTCATTAACCGCGGAACGGTTTATGAATTTGGAGCTCGTGACCGCCATTGTTCCATCGTGCTTATTATATCAGTGTCCACTTGAGTTTTGTTGGTGCCAGCTGACATGTTCCTCTGATTCTAGTAGGCGATATGATAATGTCTTTTCTGCGAGCAGAAATGTGTAGGAAAGATGCATTTCTTTTCAACGGAGTTGATAACAACGCATAATGCTGAGGGTTTTTTTTATATTGGAAAGCACAGGATGTATTTCGATTAAATTTAGTATCGGGGATATGGGGCCACCAAAATTCTTCGTGTTTCATTAGTTCTGGTTAGGTTAGGTTCGGCCTAGTATAAACCCTGGTTTACAGGAAACCAAGTTTAATTGGTACATTCCATAAAGTACTTGAATCTATTTTGATACGTTAAGTATGTAACAAGTCACGGTGGTCTAGCGGTTAGAACGCTGGCCTTGTAATCTGGTCTCGGGTTCGATTCCCGG
>NW_019060299.1:586074-624916 GCF_000696155.1 Zootermopsis nevadensis | reverse complement strand
AGCGGGCCTGTGCAAGTTCAGTATCCTGACCCCAACTCATGTGCCTCACGGCCCATGGAACATTTGTTCCTTCCCTTTTCGAGTTTCAATAGCCCAGTGACAAAGTAACTGGCTACAGGCGACCGGGGTTCATTCCCCTGCAAGCGCTGTGCTTTTTACTTACTGTGGCCGGACCGGTTTTAGGCACTACCCCTGCCTTTTTTTCTGATCCCTGGGGTAAATCGGACGGAGCTTGAGATCGAACATCTGACACCTAATGCCGAGGTTATGAGTAGATTTTTTCCTTTCATTTCCGCTCTTTACGTCTTCATGATGTGATGCTTTGCCACTGGAGCAATTTTCCTTAGTAATAAAGAGAGATATTTCGTCAAACTACCCGATTTATTTTGTTCATAATGACTTTGATGCTAATTAATGTCAGATGAAAATAAGTGTGTTGATTCTTGGCATTTCTGCAAAACCTTTGTCAAACTCCAGGACAACTGAACGAATTTTGCATGAAATTTTGTATTCCGGAGTTTTCTTTTTTAAGTGTAATTTTCCAGTTTTTCATTAAGTCGGGTCGAAGCAACGAACCTTTATATGACCCGATTGTGTTTCTGCTCGTAAATATTTTTCGGGGCAATGGACAAGTATGCAGTAGGGAGAATTGAACTCGAATGTTATCATCAGTATACATTTTATATAATTCTTGTTGTGAACGTTCATTATTTGCACAAGGCGCGCGTAGTTCTGTCCGTCTCCACGTGTAGAACATTGTTCCATAAAAGGCGGGAAATTTGTTACCACCTGAGCGTACCATTAGATTTTCAGGAAGGATTCTGCTCAGTGGATATTTTGTTAGGTTGGTAAGAATAGGTCAGTTGCATGAAAGGCTTGCTTCGTAACAAGGACAGTGCATTTTGAAACCGTGTGCGCTGTATTTTCTTACCCTGGACATGGATAAACTTATTTAAATTCATATGGAATGTGTAATGATAACACAGCTTCGCTGGATTTAAGAAAACAGCCACCATTGTAAAATTAATCAGGGATTATTGTCGACGTGTCGAGTATTGTTATATATAGGGGTTAGCGGGCCTGTGCAAGTTCAGTATCCTGACCCCAACTCATGTGCCTCACGGCCCATGGAACATTTGTTCCTTCCCTTTTCGAGTTTCAATAGCCCAGTGACAAAGTAACTGGCTACAGGCGACCGGGGTTCATTCCCCTGCAAGCGCTGTGCTTTTTACTTACTGTGGCCGGACCGGTTTTAGGCACTACCCCTGCCTTTTTTTCTGATCCCTGGGGTAAATCGGACGGAGCTTGAGATCGAACATCTGACACCTAATGCCGAGGTTATGAGTAGATTTTTTCCTTTCATTTCCGCTCTTTACGTCTTCATGATGTGATGCTTTGCCACTGGAGCAATTTTCCTTAGTAATAAAGAGAGATATTTCGTCAAACTACCCGATTTATTTTGTTCATAATGACTTTGATGCTAATTAATGTCAGATGAAAATAAGTGTGTTGATTCTTGGCATTTCTGCAAAACCTTTGTCAAACTCCAGGACAACTGAACGAATTTTGCATGAAATTTTGTATTCCGGAGTTTTCTTTTTTAAGTGTAATTTTCCAGTTTTTCATTAAGTCGGGTCGAAGCAACGAACCTTTATATGACCCGATTGTGTTTCTGCTCGTAAATATTTTTCGGGGCAATGGACAAGTATGCAGTAGGGAGAATTGAACTCGAATGTTATCATCAGTATACATTTTATATAATTCTTGTTGTGAACGTTCATTATTTGCACAAGGCGCGCGTAGTTCTGTCCGTCTCCACGTGTAGAACATTGTTCCATAAAAGGCGGGAAATTTGTTACCACCTGAGCGTACCATTAGATTTTCAGGAAGGATTCTGCTCAGTGGATATTTTGTTAGGTTGGTAAGAATAGGTCAGTTGCATGAAAGGCTTGCTTCGTAACAAGGACAGTGCATTTTGAAACCGTGTGCGCTGTATTTTCTTACCCTGGACATGGATAAACTTATTTAAATTCATATGGAATGTGTAATGATAACACAGCTTCGCTGGATTTAAGAAAACAGCCACCATTGTAAAATTAATCAGGGATTATTGTCGACGTGTCGAGTATTGTTATATATAGGGGTTGGCAGTTTGCCGTGGGAAACAGTCAGGGGTCAAGGTGAGGGCACCTCCACCTTTTGAATGGGCAGGGGGGGGTTGCAGCAGCTTAGTGTGAGAACTGGTCCACAGGCAGAAAAAATATCGGCTACCTGTTGAGTGGACCATGCCGTGAAGCCGTGAAAGGAAAGCAGCTTCCACAGTGACCAGTACTTTCCAGCAGAGGGGTATTTGGAAGACAGCTTCTTTACGATGTTAAGCCGCAGATATCTGGTTTGAAAGCACTGACCATTCTTCTCGGATTTCTTGATTGAGTAGATCGTTTCAAGAAGCGTGTCCCGACGTCTGTCAACAGTTAAAATTATTCGTTACTATGGAAGAATCTTCTTGTTCAAGAATAGGAATCTGTAAGAACCAGCTTTGAAATGTTTAATCATGTTGAACCAGACACATCGTGTAAATATCGTTAGAAAACATCAACCCTCTCCCCCATTCACTCGAATCATGTCTTATACCTGCATTGAAGTCTCTACCTAGTTCCGCCTTATTCTAGCATTAAAGTCTCCACCCTAGTCACAGTAATGACCCTCTGACACGGGATCTGGAGGTGACTGTCGTAGTTTCAAGTTTGGAATGCCGGAAAAGGGGTTTACAAGCCCGGCTTACTCATAGCCTTGATGATGGAGGCAGGAATTACCGTCGAAACGTCCACTAGATTGATTACGCGGCAACCCAGGAGACAACCGTATTGAGTACGTTTCCTTTTCTGCTATCCCTCCCAATCCTTCTGTCTCCTTGCCTTTTACTGTTAACGGACGTTGAACACATATTCGCCCCGACTACTGTACATAAATGTATGAGACACGGGTTTTCAAATGTTTCTGAGGTTTCCTGAAGGCTACAGAAAATTGGAACGTAGTTTTGTTTGTTCCACGTGGAAACAAGACTTTTCCTCTGTAGCTATGTTAACCTAATTCTGTATTCTGTAGGCGTGGCGTAAGTCCTCGATTCCTTTGTGCAAACCCTCCCCCTCCCCCAAAAAATAACTTTGTCTTCCTGGCTTGTCTTAATTGCTAGAAATTAGCACAGGAGAGTATAAAATATTTTCAGGAATTGAAGTACTCCTATGTAAACTATCTTGAATTCTACTAATTAAATTCCTGTAGTTTACTTTTGTAAACTGAGCAGATTCCTTTAATTGTCACCCGGCGCGGCGAACACGCCTAGGCTCTGCACGCGGCCAGTTGCCAGACTTTGGCAACTGGGCCTCCTGATCTCACTCACATATTGCGTCTTCCTGCTGTAACGTAAGAAGGCTGGAGACGCACACAGCTGTCCAGTGAACTGGTATGGAACGCACAGGAAGTACCTCACCCTCACCCTGAGCGACGTTGCCACTTTGTGGTTTTCTACAGGTCGGGGTCTTCTAGTAGGTAATTCAGTTCTTAGGGGCCCGGTTTGATCAGCGCTGGAAGTACTGCTTTTTATGTATAATTCAAGTCGTGTTGAAGAAGCTAATTTTCCGAGTCAGGTTGCTAAATCTTTTGCTTGTATGTGTTTTCAGCCTGATACTTAGGCATCCACCCGATATTAGGTTCTGGGAATATCTCGGCTGGTGACAGTTGCCAGACTTTTGTACCGGAGGCCCGTAAAGTGATAGGCATGTGAATCTGACAAGACACCATCTGGTGTCGTGGTAAAGAATACGTGTGCAGATTTGAACTCAGGTCTCCGAGGCAACTCCAAGTGAAAAATTTACCGACGTTCACACAACCTGAATGCTTATTACCTTGCACGTAAGATCCTGCCGTGGGTTCTTATCCTAATCCACACGAATATTAGTCCACACCCACCCACTACATTTCTTTAGATTCCATTTAATATTATCCTCTCATCTACGCCTGTCTTCTAAGTGGCCTCTTTCCATCAAATTTTGTACCCGTCCTTATCATCCTTGATTTTACAAGACTGACAATGTTTGGTGATGAATACGATTTATTGATGTAATTCTAACCACCCTCCTTCATTCCTCGTAAGTTTAAATATTCTTCTAAGCGGCCTTAGGTTAAGTTTGAGACTCAGGGAGTAAAATTACGTATTGTAATATTTACTTTTTAATATAAAAAATATATCCACTGTACTTTTACACCGAAAGTGGTTAGTTACCTGCACTGTCAAGAGTCTGGCTGGACCATTCGCTGCGATGCATCCGCCATCTTCCGGCTCGCGACGGACCTCGACAGCTGTCGCGTCCCTGTTTCTCCCTCCTGGTAGTACCTAAGTAATATAACATAGGGCGAGGGTCTGTTTTGACTGCAAATAAACGCAATGAAAGGAGATGCCAGTTTTACTTGCACCCGCCAGTGGTAGATCTTCTGGCGCCGGTCGGGCGCTACAGAAACTTTTTCAGCACAGTTGGCAGTGGGTTTGTAGCCGAGAGTGCCACAGATTCGATGCCGAACTCCCAAACGACGGTTCGAAGCAAAGTTCATAAAATCGGCCGATACCAGATCATGTCTCTCTCCGCCCACACGTTTCATATCTGAAAAAAACACTCGACGGATTTAGATGAAATTTGGCAGTGGGGCTGACGATTTTAATTTGGTTCGTATCGGTTGTATGTAAATCCTAACTTTTCGTAACTTCTACAGGGTGCTATTTGGTTTCGTCTTTTCGAAATACCCGCGTAGAATTAAATAAAATAAGCCTGTTCCTGATGAGAGCCTCGCTTAAGTCAATGGCCAAACTTGTGCCTCCATCATCGTCCTGGTGATGGAGGCAGCAAGGACCTACGAAACGTTTGTAAACTTCTTCTAGATTACACGGTGCTGTAACCCAAAAGACAACCATCTTCATGCTGGTTAAGGCTGCTTAGGAAAATAATGAGCTGTTTGCTCTAAGAATCGTACTATGCCACTGTGTTATGAAAATGTAGATGTATAGAATGTTCAGGAAGGCGTTACATAATTTTTGTAGAATTTAAAGTTCTTATTCGGACGTGCTTTACATTTCGGTTTGATGCCAAAACAGTTTATTTCGGTACCTGATGTGTCAGTTGACTTAAGAAAATAGTCGCGAAGACGTGGGACTAAGAAATTCGTAGATGAAAGCCAGCATGAATTTTCCTGTTGCATGAATTGGAAGCCACTGGAGGGGTTGAAACAGAATCCTGTCGTGAGACTGGTGTAGGCGGCTGGGGTCCCTGGAGGGTACAGCAGCTCCAACAGGTCTCCTGTTGGAGCTGAAAACCCTCCACACCTTTCACAGGATGCCTCACAAGTTACTTCACTCGTTGGAACGAACTGCTCATTTCAGAGGGCCCTCCTTGGTTGGACACTCAGTGTATTGTTTTGTGACTCTCCCATATTTTGAACCACCTGTTACCCTTTATTTTGACTGGCGGGCATTCCCCCCGTTTGCTGTTCTTTTGTCCAATGGCTGTAATTGGGGGGTGGGGGGGGTAATATATTAAATGAATAGGCTGTAGGTCTTGTGCTTCAAAAAGTTCCGTTGTCGTTTTAGTCAATAATTTTGGAATTGCTAATACAACTGTGATCACCGAAGACATCGTCTTTGTGGACTAACATAAAGGCTGATGGATACTCCATGTATATTTACATGACCAGGTAATCATCAAATCCTACAAGTGCTGTATTATTTTTTGAGGCACCCGGTAGCAGCATCAGACGGCAGATGGTTTTTCACTGGTTGCAAGGGGGGTGATGCTGGAGGTAGGCTAGTAGGTGAAGGGGTGTGAAAAAATACATTGGAGGGTTGAATGCTGATGGGGGTGAGTGGAATTTCTTGTTGCCGCTGGTTTCCTTGTGGTTATGGTGTTTGATCTAGACAGAAGGGTTGTTTTGTGCTGATTCATGCAACAGTGGCTTCTGTGGTGGAAGTTGTTGGTGGTACAATCAAAGGTGAAATCAGAGTTGTTTTCCTTCGTAACGATGGTAACCCTCGATCTTTTGCTGATCGCGTCTAGAAAACGTAGAAACACGTGAGTTTGGTGCATCTCGTTAGTTGAGTCCGTAGTGAGCTTCAAACCCGTGGTCTTGGGAATAAGTACTTAACCACCGATAATGTCTCTCTCGTGGGAACAATAGTACTTAGTACTTTTATCGCGCGTGCACAGCCTCGTATTACTGGTAGGCAGTTAGCAGCGCAGTGTTTGAGATAAACCCAATAAATTCCAGTCATAGAAGTAATTGCCAGTTACTGTAATGTTAAGCTAATTGTGTGTGTTAACACTGCCCGGTGTACAGTGCGACAAACCGCCGCGTTATCCTGCCCTGTGTAATCATTCGTAGCGGCAATAGAGTTTCTTCAAGTTTAACAGAAGTAGTTGATAGAAAATGTGTCACGAAATGCGCACAAATATAGATAAGTAGTTTTTAAATTCCCAGGTTGTTACAGAATGCGATGATCTGTCTGTCTATCTGCCTGCACCTCTCACATCTCGTAGGCGAAAGTTGTTCCCACTACCAGAAATATCCTGACACATCCTCCAAGTCTTGCGTTATCGTCGCATTTGTAATGTGTAAAATCCCCAGGTGAAAACAGAATTGTGTTTATCAATCTCTCACCTGCCGGAGCACAGTGTTTAATTAGTTGGTCGCCCTGAGAAGTTATAGTACGTGTGATTAAGAGAAATTAGCACTTCAGTCCCAAGGAAGTATTTAAAATCGTGCTCTTGTAGGGTTCCTTCTCACCGTCGTTGGTTAATTGAAATTGTAGAATGTTGTTTATTGACGGCAGAATGGGTTCGAAGCTATTGGCATACGTGGAACTGACTTCCGAGACACGCCGTCACATTAATCGCCCCTTTTAGCAAGGCTACAATTAGGATGATCCTAGCAATACATAACATTGAATGTTAAAATCAGAGCGGGGCTGTTTATAGCCCATTAGTAGTCGACATTGGTTAGCTTAAAGATTTGACGTTCAGGTCTCAATGGCTCCTGTACGCCATTATGCAATGCAGTAATGTATGCATCCCCTCAACTGTGGTGCATTATAATAAACCATTGCACTAACCCCCGTGATATCTCTATTTGCCCCTCCCCGAAACCGTTCGCAGCTGCTGTGATTCACAAGGCGCAGTGGTGTGTATCGCTGACTGCCGTATTGGGCCTACTCAATACGCTGAGGCACGAACCCGGAACTCTTCCTTACAGATCTATTGTGGAAGCTGCTGCCCGGATCTGACGGAGTCAGTCGAGCGTCTACTGTTCTGTATCGTCGCCTTCTGGCTATGCGCTCGCATTGGTTATCCCAAAAATTTTGTCGTGCTTTTAAGCAGAAGGTCCTTCTCTCTCGGCAGTATTTTTCCTTTTTTTAGAACTCCGCGTGTCGAGTTGAAGGTCGTAGCATCGCCGATGAAGTTGTGACCCTAGATCATTTAACGATACTTTCAGTAGCTAAGTGAATTATAGAGAAAAATATATTATAAAAGATGTGGATGGAAGCGGTCGTGGCCTGATTTAAGTTACTATTCCGTTATTTGAGTGTAGTGACTGAGGAACACCATGAAAAGCATACGGATATCCTTTCTCCGGGCCGATGTTTGAACCCGGAACTTGGTGATTAACCCTTTGAAGCCGAAGATCGTCTGAATATTATTTATGAATTCAGTCCGTACCGCGAAGAAAACACTACACCTCACCATTACGAAAATCAGCTGGTTAACCCTTTGAAGCCGAAGCTCGTCTTCATAATATTTACGAATCCAGACCGTACCGCGAAGAAAACACTTCACTTAACCATTAGAAGTCGAATCAGGCGGTACCACATAAGATTTAACAAAAGAACATCCCGGTCAAAGCCTTAAGAAACAGGGGTATCGATCACTGGCCACGACATTCGATGGGAATATTTTTTTTAGAGCATATCAGTTGTGCCATTACAAAACTGAAACCGGAAATATTCCCTCCGCGTGACAATAGGTTAACTGGCTGGAAAGTACCGGAGAGTGCTGCCAACATAGGCAATTGAAAATGAAGAAAATGCAAATAAAATGCGTGCCGTGTTTAGATAAAAAAAAACTACGTCTGTTAGCGGTTGGACAGGTATCAGAAGAATGCAGGACGGAAGTCCGACGTCACGTGACATTGCACGAGTGTCTGATTATCGCTTTCTTTTTTCCGAAAGTTGCCGTTTAAGAACTAAATTTCAATTTACCGCTGTCTCCAGTGCTGAGAGGCTTCTTCAAGGGTTTAAGATAACCGCGTTCTTGCAAATGACGTCCATCGTGGGTCGTCACATCGAAATGGTCTCGTTACATGTGACACAAAGAAGCTTCCTGTACTCCAGGAGCAGCCAATTGCCAGATTGTAATTTGGTAAAAATCTCATGTTCTCACGGCAACGAGTATGAAGATTTCTGCCTCGCCCTGATGATGTATGCAGCAATGACCTCTGAAACGTCGGTAAAGTATTACCAGATTACAGCGCGCAACAACCCAGAAGATATCCGTCTTCTGAGTATGAAGATGTCTTTTCGGATGCTGCGCCGTGTAGACTGGTAGAAATTGCCCGACGGCTCAATAGGCTCCTGCCGCCTCCATTATCGGGGTGATTATCGCAGGATCCCACAAGACAAGTCATTTTCAGCTTATAATGAAACGAAAAAGGAACATGTTATCTGTAGTCAGAACGTTCTCTTTATAGCCTGAATGTACTTGACAAATTGGTACTTCGCTCACGATGTCTAGTTCCTGGTAGATAAGCCCCATCGATACGGGGACCTTTTGACGGAAGTTCCGATAAACACAGTTTAAGCTGAATAACAGCCATGATATTAGTACACTAATTCAGTACGGTTTAAGTGTATCGGAACCGTTAGTGCAGGAATTGGTGGTCAAACTGTGGCAAGTTTCTGTTTAAAAAATTTCAGGTGCTTTGGTACAACCTTCGGCTCAGTGTGAACTTGTCTTCCACTTTTCGTATGCGTAGGGCAGGGCTTGGTCATTGTTTTGTCGTTCTGATATGTTCATAAATCCGTCTGTGTCCCTCGTTCGTAGCTGTTGAGTACCCTTCGTGTGTACGCTGGGAGCTATATACTAAATATATGGCATGTTTGTGTTGGTGGATGATGGGTTATTTTTTTTTTAAGGGACACGGGTCATTGGTAATGCGTATCTCGGTGGCGTGTTACGTGCCCAAAATACCGAATTATTACCGTTGTTATGGAAACGGCGACCGTGTTTTGTTCGTATTAATAGTCGCCATAACGCTGTTTGATGAGCTAACTGTTAATTGCTGGCAGCTTTGTAAACTTTATCTGTTTGATTGCGTCATTCTTTTAAGTTACTTGTGGCGTGTAGTTAATAAGAAAGTTGTTACGTTAGCACCAAGTTTAAGTAAGTCCACGGAGTGTTTTTTTTTTTTGAGAAGCTAACAGTTTCTCAGCAAATCATGTAACTTTTCCGTTTTCGTGGGAAGCGAAGTTTTGTTGCAATCTTTACAAGGCCGTCGGTCCTCGGTCAAATTAATCTCATTAGCCCTTACCAACAAGATAGTTTTTAATATTATCCTCGCATTTACGCCTCGGACTTCAAAGTGATCTCTTCCTTTACTGTTTTCGGATCAGAATTTCTTATCTCTCCATGTGCGTGTTCCTTGGTGGGCTTCTGTTCTCATTGCCTGGAATTGGAGGTCTGCAATACCTGAAGAATTACTGTCACGTCCCTACGCGCCTTCTCGGCGTGGTCCTTGTTCTTGTGTGCGTTGCGTCTTCATGCTGGAACGTTGATGAAGTGGCACTTACCATTCTTACCTGCAGGTGAGAATTTCGGCGTCAAAATGTCGGACAAGTTACTGAACTTTTCTCAGCACAAAAACAAAACACGAAATATGGCAACAGCGGAACCGGCCAGCTGGCAGGAGGAACACCAGGTGCTCGCCTTTCCAGCCAATCAGAGATCTCCTTGGTCCGTTACCGTCTTGCTCTCGGCATTTTGGCGTGTGTTCGAATCCCGCCTGGGGCATATTGTCGGATTCTTTGGGTAGTGGATTTGCTACCGGGTGTGCCAGAAACATATCGCAGGGTTTTTCCTTACCTTTCCCGATTTTACGAATTCTTTGAACAATTGAAATTCCAGGTTTTTTCCCCGGCGATGAATGTCAAGATGGCTGTCTTCTGGAAGGTCCTCTTGAGACTTTTGTCGGTATCTACCGGATTACAGGGTGCAACATCCCAGAAGACAGCCATCTTAATACGTAAAACGAAGTACTCATGGCGATTCTGACGTCACAGAATAACTTCGTGATTCGTCCGGCAAAAGGAACTAATTTCTCAACCAGTTGATATTCAACGCCACGGAATTTTTTTTTTTTGTGTACAATAGTTTTTGTTTGGTGGGAAAACCAGCGTGTATCATTATGTTTAATGTTGAATAAGCCGGAAAAAATTTAAAATTGTGACAGCTAGGTTCATGCGGATGATATTTACGAATATAATTAACCTGTGGAACAAAGCATAAGTTTTGTCATTGATCACAACCCACGCAAGTTGATAAATTATCGATCCAGCTTACGAGATTTTATCTGAGCTGAGGTTCATAATTGCTAGGCGGAAGGTTCTCGTTCGTTTTGTGTAAGTCTGGATGCATCGGATGTTAGACCTAAACGTTTGTCTGACTTCCTGTGTGATAGACATTTTTTTTTCTCCTTTGGTTAAAGTTTGCGTCACTCGGATGATATCAGTGTAATTTTATAAACAGATACAAGATGTCAGGAGTTGTGCTTTTTTTTTATCATGGTGTCGTGTCACGACAATATGTAAGTTTACGTTCTGTTCCCCCAAAGATTGAGCAGGGATTTTAAGGCCTGGTTCGGTGGTGCGTTTCCAAAGCTACAAACTTTCAGGCACAAATGAGGTTTATATTATGATGACCGTCAAAACTTTCGCGGGCGCCATGTGTCTTCAACTGCAGATTAGTATTCAATAGTGTTCACTGGAACCTTCTCGCCACACAGACGAGGCATGACTGAAAATTTAAACCTCCTATTTCTAGCTTTTTTTTAAAAAGTACATTCGCGTTTCTGATGTTATGAATTATATTACACAATTCAAGTACCGCTAAGTTACAACAGACCGGATACGTTTAATAAAGGTGACTGGGTATTCCTTGGTTAGGATTCTTAGTGGGCCACTGATATTTTTATTTATTTATTATTTATTTTATTTAGTGTTCTGTCTGACGACAGGTCCATATGAACAGGATCCTTCCATCCTTTTCTCGGACTGGGACCTGTTCATATACGTTCTTGGCAGATGATCCAGAAGTGTTTTGCCATTGCCTTCTTCTGTGTGTGACTGGAGTAATTGTTGGGATGCCACGGAGGAAAACTCCGTGTTGCCTAGACCACGGCCTTGCCCAACACAAGTTATAAATTCGGGCACCGCCGGGAATCGAACCCGAGACCCCCAGGATTACAAGGCCAGCGTTCTAACCGCTAGACCACCTCATCTTATTATTATTTAGTGTGCTGTCTGACGACAGGTCCATATGAACAGGATCCTTCCATCCTTTTCTCGGACTGGGACCTGTTCATATGTGTATGTGAAGTTTTTCGCTGTTTGAAGTCCAGTGGTAACCATTTGTACCACCTGTTCTAACAATCAACAACACATTTTGTATTTGTGGGTTTCGTATGATTTTTGTTGCGAAGAGCGATTTTTTTATTCAGACGCCATTAATCAGTCGATGTTTGTTATGGAGACGTGTTTTCTTTGCGGTACGGACTGCATTTGCGAACGAGCTGGGGTTTCAGTGTTAAATAAATGCTCTGTGCCATGAACTTTGTAGCGTCGTTTAAAGTGACGAATGTGTCCGGTGATGGTGCGATGTAACGTGCGTCACACGCATTACGCATTCGACGCTGCGTCTGTCAGACGTCTGGTGGGCGCTGACCTCCCACCTCCTCTTTCAATTTCCATGTCTTGATTCCCCGAAGGCACCAGGAAAATTGGAGGGAAGAAATCGAAGCACGGAAAATAAAGTGAAATAAACGATTTCGCGTCTTAATAGGCTGTGAGCCGGTGGGGCAACAGTGGCGTAAGTGACACGGCTCACTGAGACCTTGATAAGTAAGAACTGTTCGAGCTGGCTGTTGCATTTCGTATGGTAATAAGATCTTTCAGACTCGTCCTGCTTTTTATGATTGTCTGTCTGTTTTAGGCTAATAGTGTCGAGTAATATTTTGGTGGACAGGGGAAAACATTCTGTCCTGACCTGTGAAATTTGTATCGGGACATGTTTTAACTAGTGATTATGTAAATGAACGGTCTCGAAACAAATTTCTTCTCTGTCTGTCGTGTTTTTTTTTAAGCGATTTATCTGGTTACATACACGTCTTCAAGTTTCGCACATTTTGTTTGTATTTCTCAACATAAGAACATTTATTTTTACACATCCTGTCGTTTGCCGTTATAATTCAGATATTAATTTTCGTTTCGTAAGTCCATCAGATCGTGGCTTTAGCGTGTAAGGTGTTTTCGCGTGCAGTCAGCCAGCGAACGGACTGTTTGGATTGGAAGTGGCAGAGAATGTATTGGATTGCTTAATAGAATACAGTGTATTGCTTTTATGTCAGGAGGATGACGTTGTCGTAACCACACAAACGTTTGGTACAGAACTGGGGAACTCATAAACGTGGATCCTACGAGCTGGAGTCATATTCTGATGTGGGCCAGTGTTACGAAATGTCCTGTGGTGGGCGATGGCATATTCAGGTCTGTAGTAAATGAACACGAAGGAAAATGAAAGTGGTGGAGGCAGCAAGTACCTCTGAAACGTCGTTAAACCTCTCCAACCCGCGCCGTGAGAACCAAAAATCCTACATGACGAAGATGCAGAACGGCGAATAAGGAACTTGGAACATGTACGTACCGCGTTCTGTCTGAATCTGTAGATATTAAAAGTGCGCGGAGGTAATCAGAGTTCCGGTGTTTGACGTCAGTGCGGCGAAGAATATTTGGACCTAAGAGGGGCGAGGCCGGAGCGTGGAGCTTCATAATTTTTAGACATACTTTTCATCAAATATTATTAAGGTGATCGAATAAATGAGAATGAGATGGGCGTGGCATGCATTGGGGTGAGAGGGTATGGATGGTGGGCTCTTGTGAACATGGTAATTAACCTTTAGGTTTCGTAAGAGGCGAGAAATTTCTTTACTAAATGAGCGACTGTCAGCTTCTAACGAAGGGCACTGCTCCGCGGAATTTTTAATTCATTATGTCTACTGATGACGACGCCGTTAAACAAGTTTAAGTAAAGTGTAGATGTTGACTGTGTTATCGTTTCCGGCGATGGAGCTCATTAAGAAGTTCTGTAGAGTTCACTCTCGTTTCTGGAGACCTTCAGTAACTTCATTTAACGCACAGAGTGCGTATGTGTGTGTCGTATGATTCTCAAAATAAACAGCGATTATTTCCTTAAACAAGGTTAACCAGTCGATCTTTTGTAATGGTGAAGTGTCGTGTTTTCTTCGCGGTACGGACTGAATTCTTAAGTTTCATTTGAAAGAGCTTCGGCTCCAAAGGTTAATTAGCGTTTTAGTCGTATTATTTTCTTAAACAAGGTTAACCAGTTGATCTTTGTAATGGTGAAGTGTCGTGTTTTCTTCGCGGTACGGACTGAATTCTTAAGTTTCATTTGAAAGAGCTTCGGCTCCAAAGGTTAATTAGCGTTTTAGTCGTATTATTTTCTTAAACAAGGTTAACCAGTTGATCTTTGTAATGGTGAAGTGTCGTGTTTTCTTCGCGGTACGGACTGAATGTTTAAACTAGATTCAGACTAGCTTCGGGCTGCAGGGTGGGTAATGGGAGATTTGCATTGCCTCTGTGTCGCTTTTGCTCTCAGTGTCGCGGAGTGACGGATTAGTCAATTTGTTGTTCTTTTTGTCCTCCGATTTGTTTCTAAACAAAGACTGCCCTGCCTTCACGGTTTACATAAGTCGTAAGTTTACAGTCTGTGGAGTGCGTCCCCCCACCGACCCCGTTAAAGATGTCGGACATTCAATGAGATTTAATCAGTGTCTGTCCATCCAGCCACTGCCGAAACTCCCTTTTCACTCTGAGAAGCCGGGACATCTGTCAGATGCCTTGAATACCGACATGTCGTAAGTGGGCGGTTTAAGACGTCATTCTGAACTAGGAATAAAAACCGAATGTTCGATACAGCTAACACAAAAGTCTTCTGTACCCCCTTTCCTAATGCATGTCCTGAAAACTTTGAATGTTTTTACGTCATTGAAGCTACTTTTGCTCCTATGACATGTTTTGATAGTTCAGTGTAAGTACTCGTGGTTTTCTTCAGTGGAAGTCAAGTTCTGTTGGATATTTAAGGTTAACCATTTAAATCTGAGTGGTAAATGTCTCACCTTCTTTAACAAACAACTCGTTATGTATTTGTATGCGTTTCCGTATGATTCTCAGAGCAAGTTTCGATTATTCCTTAAACATCGTTAACCAGATCTTTGTAATGGTGAAGTGTTGTGTTTTCTTCGCGGTACGGACTGAATTCTTAAGTTTCATTTGAAAGAGCTTCGGCTCCAAAGGTTAATTAGCGTTTTAGTCGTATTATTTCCTTAAACAGCGTTAACCAGTCGATCTTCGTAATGGTGAAGTGTAGTGTTTTCTTCGCGGTACGGACTGAATTCTTAAATATTTATTTAGACGGGGTTCGGCTTGCTCCAAAGGGTTCAGATACAGTTAATTTTACTGTTTCGCTTTTTAAATGTGATCGTTTGCCTCTCCCTTTTTCCGTGGATGTCGAATATTCTGCACTCCGTGCTCCCTCAGCTGACTGGGACCACCCGTTTGACTGACATAACAATTAGAGTACAAGGAATTGGATCCCCAGCTCCAGTGAGGCTCGTGTCTCTGGAATCCTGCGCTTTTGAACCTCTGCTCCACGAAGAACTGCTTTTTCTCACTAAAAATTTATAGAGTTCATTCACGGCACAAAGCAAGGAGCGTGCTATGAAGCTTGGAGGAATGAATGGTCAGCGCGGGGCATTAATTGTTGCGTAATTATTCTTTAAACGTTTATAGTTATTCGACTGGCCAAGGAAGAAGATTCAGGTGTTTTGAAACATGATTGTTTGCGAACGTATTCACGAAACGTCGACCTTGTGCCATATCCCGAATGCGTTCAGTTCATTCCCCAGCCTCTCTGACTATCAGCATCCTGAAAGAGGAGAATAGTCCCAACTACCGAAACGTCGTCTACCTTCATAAACGCGTTTCTTTCCTGCCGGTTTTTTTAAAGGAACTGGAGACCATGACTGTCGGCAATCGAAACATGCATTTTTTTTACCCCGTGAGTTTTGTTTCTTGGGGACGAAACGTCGTGGAAGGCCCGCCTGCAGTCGAACGGCTTCGCAATGTGGCGAGTAGATTAAACATTAATTGGAGCCCCCGTGCCCGAGGCACGCAGTCAGTTCCACGCTCTGTTGTTATTTTTTTTATTATTTAACTTCTCCGGATTGTGAGTATCGATTCCTGCCCCCTTCCCCCCGTATCATCACGCCGTCACGTACACTCGCAAAACTTTTACAAATGTTGGATTTGTTTTTACGTGAACTGATGGTAGAGACATGCAGCGAGCCACTCCAAGGTAGTGACTGATCCAGTTCTGCGCGACCACTCTCTTCCTCTGGAGTATTTAACCTTGATTTCTACATAAAGAATCCTTCTGTCACTGTGTTTCCATGGCAGCGTGTTGCTCTTATAGTGTGAGGTCACACTGCTTGTGGATGTATTTTTATTTATTTAGTGTTCTGTCTGACGACAGGTCCATATGAACAGGATCCTTCCATCCTTTTCTCGGACCCATATGAACCGGATCCTTCCCTCCTTTTCTCGGACTGGGACCTGTTCATATATGTTCTTGGCAGATGATCCAGAAGTGGTTTGCCATTGCCTTCTTCTGTGTGTGAATGGAGTAATTGTTGGGATGCCACGGAGGAAAACTCCGTGTTGCCTAGACCACGGCCTTGCCCAACACAAGTTATAACCGGGAATCGAACCCGAGAGCCCAGGATTACAAGGCCAGCGTTCTAACCGCTAGACCACCGTGGCTCTTGTGGATGTAGGGGCATGTTTTACTTCAATGATCTCAAGACACCAAATAAATCGAGTCAGGATCAGAACTTCAACGTGAGATGTTTCGTCAATAGCATGGAAAGGATTAACGACAGTAGAAATTTATCGTCCATTATCGTGTCCGTGAAGGCCTCTGTACTTGAACGCAGTCCAAGTCTCTTTACGTGTTTCTCTAACATTCAGAAGTGTTTCGACGCGGTTGAATGAGGTATATCGCCGTCGCCTATTTTTGTAAGATCACTTTGCCTGTAGTAAAACATTATTACGTAATCCTCCCGGTCCCAGACTGCCCCTGTGGTTTACTTATCGATTTTAATGACATTTAATATTGGCGTTATTATCACGAATTATTAATAGACGTTCATGCTGTGACGTCACGTGTGTACGGAACATGCGATAAGCACGTCACATGCGAACGCAGGTATTTGAGCTATGTTCACATGATCGCGTCGAGCGCAGGAGGTTGGTTACTCAGTTGCCCAGAATATCTTAATGGACCAATGGAGCAAAGTCTACATTTTTCAGACAAGTACCATCGAGGTATATTTTTTTTGTTGGTATGGAAAAGGAAAACAGATCGAAGGCGTCTGTTGCAGGGATAATGTGAACGTGGTATTGAAATGTCGGGGGTTTTGGATCATTAGACCCACAGTCTTCACCACTGAAGATGGGGGCAGCATGCTCCTCTGAAACGTCGGACTTCAGCTACTTTATTACGTTGTTCTTAAGTCCAGAAGGCCACTCGTGAACTTTGCGGCAGTTATTTTGTCTGTGAGTCGGCGTGTCCTCTTCGGAAGGTCCTAAGAACTTCAAAGTTCAGACAGGGACGGATATCAAGTGACGTAGCCAGCCTAATATCCAAAGGATATCGAG
Source organism: Zootermopsis nevadensis (assembly GCF_000696155.1). The sequence goes on along the minus strand of NW_019060299.1, from coordinate 607,812 downwards.
CAGTCTTTGCCTAGGATAAATGCGGCCGGAGCGTGAAGCTGATATCTCACGTCCGTCTATTGTCGATGTTTGTAGAAATGTAGACGTTTGCTTGCACTCCTCCTGGGACATGTTCATTGCCGTTTGTTTTGGATCTGGAGTCTGAACAGCATATTTTGATAGCTTTAATGTACCGAATAAGTGGGTTTTGTTGGTATTCCTGTTTATACAATTAGGGTTTTTATTTCCGAGATGTTAAAGTCACTGGAAGTAAGTTGTTGGTTTTCTTTGGCACTGATAACCACAAACAGATTAAGGACATTACACGCTTTTGTGCTGATTTTATAAGTCTCGTGGTCCTGGCTCCTAAGACGCTGCGAGTGATCCGTGGGATGGAACGGGAATTATTTGTCAGTTGAGTTGGCTTGCCTGCTTCAGCTTCTCTTTTTTAGAGGATTGGCTTGGTGGAGGGAAGTCTCTCGGGGGAATTGCAGCTTCTCCTGGGATGTTCTGGGAATTAAATATTTACTACGGCAGTATAGGGCGTCTCGTGAGGGGGGTTCGTACTAGCTGTTCAAAAAACATTCGCCCGGAGGCCAGATTATAAACTGCTTGGCCGGGTTCGTTTCTCGTATTTGAATTACGAAGTCTGTGATGTAGCCCCGGAAAACTGAAAACGGGGTTTAAGTGGCGTGAATCGAATTTTTTAGGTGAGAAGCAGTCGACCCCCCCCTCCCACAGGGTTATGCCTGTAGGGGGGGGAACCCTTTATAATAAATAAACTTGTGTTGAAATAATGAGGTTGCTTACTGGGCATAAGTTTATTTTCCAGGCGTTTCGGCGGAACATACAGTCCCCTTGTTCAGGGCTGTAAAATATATAATAGAGCCTGATATTTTTCTTGTTATCTTGTACTCTGGACATTAATATTAAAACGTAAAACGACGTTTCGGAGATGGGACTCTATCTCCGTCTTCAGGTTCCTACACAGTTGGGCCCACTAGATAGAGCTAATCCCTATCTCCGGAACCTGAAGACGGAGATAGAGTCCCATCTCCGAAACGTCGTTTTTTACGTTTTATATTTACTAGACGATGGATAATATCCAAGGAAATTTTTATTCAATTAATATCTGCGTCTTTTGACGACGTAAACTTTTCCGTCCACAAATGAGGACTTGACGCATTCACTGAACTAAACCAGAATTAAAGTAGCTCCATGTCACAGACTCGTTTTTGAAGTAGCTAATAGCCAGTTATTAAAAAAAATAAACGATTTTATGGAACTCGAAGGTTCGTACCGATGTTCAAAATAATACGCCACTGGTTCAATGAGACAGGGCGCGGATCCGTGAATAAGAAATGTTTGTAGCGACCGTTTTAAAAGATCACATCACCACTTCGTAAGACCGTTTCGTGAGACGATTAATGGCTCGTTAGCCATTGATTTAAACCGAAACATCAAGTGTCGTCATGGCGACAGGAAGATGCCGGTTCACATTATGCGATAGTCAAATTTACGATTGTGTTTACCGCCGGGCGAGAGAAAAACGCACAGCCTATAACAACTGAAACGGGGGGGTCCGTCAATCCATACTGCGGGTAGGTTATGTTGGAGGGTCGGGAGGACTTCCCCCATTAAAAAATTTAATAACAGCAACATCACTCCCTCCATCCACAAAGACAATTTGTCAAAATTTATAGACTCCCTGTTCTACTGCAGCAGAAACATAGAAGGTGTGCCACAAATGTTAGCCACCGCAGTGCTTAATATTTATACCCTGCAGACCCAACCGGTCGGTCGCCAGTTCCACAATTGAGTTGCTTCACTGGAATCACTGGCTGGTTCCTGGCGAATCCCGGTCGCCACATTCTTGAGCGTCGTCACCAAGAAATCAACTTTAAGTGACACCGTCGAGGAACAGGAGACGCGTCTGTGAAACGAGAATTCCATACACGTTTTTAGTCGGAAGATCCACTTGGTGGGAGGATAATATTAAAATGTATAGGCCGTGGTCTAGGCATCACGGAGTTTTCCTCCGTGGCATCCCAACAATTTTTCCATTCACACACAGAAGAAGGCAATGGCAAACCACTTCTGGATCATCTGCCAAGAACGTATATGAACAGGTCCCAGTCCGAGAAGATAAAAGGATGGAAGGATCCTGTTCATATGGACCTGTCCTCAGACAGAGCCACGGTGGTGTAGCGGTTAGAACGCTGGCCTTGTAATCGTGGGGTCTCGGGTTCGAATTTATAACTTGTGTTGGGCAAGGCCGTGGTCTAGGCAATACGGAGTTTTCCTCCGTGGCATCCCAACAATTACTCCATTCACGCACAGAAGAAGGCAATGGCAAACCGCTTCTGGATCATCTGCCAAGAACGTATATGAACAGGTCCCAGTCCGAGAAAAGGATGGAAGGATCCTGTTCATATGGACCTGTCGTCAGACAGAACACTAAATAAATAATAATAATAGACTGTTGAAGTTTTACAGAAAAATCTTGGAGCCTTTTGAACTTTATGATTGAGCAGAGACATCTCGTGTGATTCTGTTTTACTACTCTACGATGAGGAAAGTAGTTCCTGTATTAAGGCGATGAGTTGTTTCACGGATTTTGTCGTTTTATGAGAATGAAATTTATAAAGTATTTTATTTCAAAACCACTTCTGGATCATCTGCCAAGAACGTATATGAACAGGTCCCAGTCCGAGAAAAGGATGGAAGGATCCTGTTCATATGGACCTGTCGTCAGACAGAACACTAAATGAATAAAAAATAGTTAAGAAATAGGGTATTAGGGTGTGGGATGGGGTTTATCTGGCTCAGGGTAGTGTACTGTGGTGGTATTTTGTGAACACGGCTGTGGATCGTTGCGATTTTCATAAGCGTTTGAGTGAATGTGTTGTTCTTGACAGGGGTCATGTACCAGTGAAGTGATCTGCGTGGTGGTGTGTGATTTTGTGTTATTTTATTCCGTCGATTACTCGGCCATGTTTCGTAAATTTACATTAATCTGTTTCAGCAGCGAAAGTATGACGTTTTCTGATTATAGTTCGCTTTCCAAGTCTATGTTCGGATTTATTACGATGCGTCTTTGTAAGCAGTTTTACCTCGTGATCTGAGCTGACGGTTAATCGCTGGGGGTAGCACGCGTTTTCCGTGGGGATGGGATCTCCGGGTATTCACTGGGCCCCAGAACCTGCCTCAGTGTAGTCGAAGAGGCAGATCTCCCTGCATCTGCCTGGAATCGATCCTCGGTTGTCAGCGCATATACATTTAGTGTACTAACTGACCTATCCCGGTTTATACAACGCGGAATAATCTGTCTTGCTGTTACTGATTATATTTTTTATCATAATTCTCAAATTTGTTTGTTTAACAAATATGGCGGAAGTCCCCGATTTGTCTTTTGCGTAGAATTACGGTTCTTGTGGCCGCGGTATGATCGTCGGTCCCTAAGTGTTGCCTCGTCGTATTGAATAAGCGAAATACTGATCGATCTCCTTGTATTTCTCGATTAACTAAAAATGAATTGCGTTATATCGTGGATCTCTGTTCTTTGCCGTCTTACCATGTCATGTGACGCTGCAAATGGTCCAGGAAGTTGAGGCAGTGTAATTAAACAAATTAAGAATCAGAACTTAAAATTAGATTTGAGTAAGGGGCAAGAATTTCTGTCACCAAAAATATTGAAAATCTGTTGAATCAGAATTTTCTGTATGTTTCGAGCCTACCTTATTATACAGCGTGAAACGTTTCAGTTCCATGAACGGTTTATTCAGAAAGTCCATTACGTTCAATATTTATTTGGCCTTTCAAATAGCCTCTTTGTAACTACATGTATCAGTTCCACCAAAAATAAATAATTCTGCGTTTTGCCAGAGTAAACAGCGATTATTTCCTTAAACATTGTTAACCAGTTGGTCTTTGTAATGGTGAGGTATTGTTTTCTTTGCGGTACGGACTTGAGGTTTCGTATTAGGCCGGCCCAGAATACAGAGGCAATTCGTTTCACTAAAACGCCGATAACCGCCTATATGCCAACGTGGCAAACTTCACCTGAAGTCGCTAGTTGGACCTAGCAGTTCTGCAGACCGATGTCTCTGTCGTAGACCTAGGGGGCGCTGGATTTCAGAGCATCCCGCATTCGGGCTAAGTGTATGCGTCAGTCTGTGTCGTATCTCGTCTGCCCCCCCTCTTGTAATATTGTGTGTAAAACAAGAAGAAGTTTATAACATCCCTTGTTCAGGGTTCGGTGGGGTGTCACGGAATCCATCGCTTGCCTTTTTTTTTTTATTTCTTGTGGTGATACGACGTGTCGTTCCGCTATCGGTCGAATCACAGTCTGCCACTTAATTCGCTTCTGTTCCTAGCTCTGATTTTTACGGTGTTACGTATGATTCTTAAAGTAAACAGCGATTATTTTCTTAAACATCGCTAACCTGTTCACGTGTAGTGTTCTCTTTGCGGTACGGACTGAAATATTAAATAAGTTGTAGACGAGCTTCGGCTTTGAAAGGTTTATAAGTTGCAGATTTGTGTTGTAAAGACGCCTCATTGGAATACGTATATACCAGTGGTTAGTTCTTGAGCAGAAAATTCAAAATTTTCAACACAGCGATGCTAAAAATCATCATTCACGGTTCCTTTGTTTGTCGGGTTCAGTGCGATGTTTTTGTTACTGATATTATTTCCATTAATGTATTTCCACGCGTATTCACGCTAGATGTCTCTAAAGGTACTTGATACGTCCTGTCATCTTCTGGCGGCATGGAGAACTATTGGGACCATTTCTCTGGACCAGAGAACACAGCATCATCCCCTGCACGGCCTTGTGTAGACTTCCCGCTGTACTATCATGTATTTGAGGAGTGAGAGGGAGTGACTACGTGTTTTTAAAGAATCTTGTTTTTTTTTGTTTTTTTCCCTGCTGTCTTGTCCTGCGATCGCTAAGCGATCAAAGGAACCAGAAACCACGGAGCAGGAGGGGACTTCGGTTTTTAGAATCTCAGGAGCACATTCTTGAAGATCAGGAATATTTTAACTTGTAACATTTACGTACGTTTACCGACGTTACAGAGGAACGTATCGCCTCCATTTTCAGGGTAGAAGTTGCTACACCCCCCCGAAGGTGTGAGACAAGGGGTCGCAACCCAGAGGTCGTTGCACAGTCTTGCTTCGTATTCGGGATGTCCATGGTTCACGTCTCTGTTCTATGATCGGCTGTCGTGAGCGACGTTTCTCGTGGTTTTACTCTGTAAAACGTGCCGAATACTGGAATAATTCTTTTCACATACTTTTCAATTCATATGTCATACCACCGTGCCACGGTGGTCTAGCGGTTAGAACGCTGGCCTTGTAATCCTGGGGTCTCGGGTTCGATTCCCGGCGGTGCCCGAATTTATAACTTGTGTTGGGCAAGGCCGTGGTCTAGGCAACACGGAGTTTTCCTCCGTGGCATCCCAACAATTACTCCATTCACACACAGAAGAAGGCAATGGCAAACCACTTCTGGATCATCTGCCAAGAACGTATATGAACAGGTCCCAGTCCGAGAAAAGGATGGAAGGATCCTGTTCATATGGACCTGTCGTCAGACAGAACACTAAAAAAAAAATGTTATACCGTCGTTCGACGTCGGAACGTTTTTCTCTGACTTACGCCCTTCTTCCAGTCCATTAATGACCTTTCCTTTTGTTCGCCTTTTTGTGAAAACTTTTATGTCGTCTTGTGCCGATCCTTTAGCGAACGCCTCGTGACGTTGTTTGCAGTTCTGCTCGAAGCGGTGCCCCGTCTCTGATCCGAGCCTCCTCAGTGGTCAATGTCCGACGTAGCGAACCGCAGCATACCATCTAATTATTCTGCCAATTAACATTATATTACTTCATGTTACATTAGTTTATTTGCCCCACTCAGCTGCTCGCAATTTTGGCGTTCGCCCTTCCAGCCCGTCGAATGCATTCCTGAGGTCCTGGTTTCAGATATGGAACTGGCGACGGACTGCCCTGTTGAGGTTTTCCTCGGTCCCTCCACGCATATTCATGGGCAACACGGTTACCACCATATTATCATCATGTATTGTAGCCCCAGCCGCTGTCAGCGTCGTTAAACAATCACTAATACCCCCCCACCTAAATTTCTTTGAGATCAATTTTAATATTATCCTTCATTCAACTCGTAAGTCTCTGAAGCGACGTATTCTTGTAAGGGTTTTCGGATAAAATTTATTATAATTCATTTTCTGTATTGTTAGACGTTGGTAAGACTGCTTCAGGGACATGTTTAGCACCCAACCCCACGTTGCTACGAAGAGATGTAAACTCCGCCCCGAATCCGTTCTGTACCTACTCCTTTCCTGTCCCTGACGCAGAGTGAATCGGACAAACAAGTGGGCCACCTGGCGAGAGAACTTGACAGCTCATCGGATTCCTGTAGATTCCTTTCATCGAAAGAAGAGAGCATCGTGACGTCATCTCGTTTAAGGGTAAGAGTGGAACGTGTGCATTCGCGTCAGACGGTGGCTATGGCAGACCGGAGGAAGGAAATTAATTGGTGGAAGATCATCTGTAGGTTCCTGTAGCGCGGTTCATAGGTAGTGTGTTCCGTATGGAAATATCTTTTCTATAATTTCATTAATCTTATTGTCATCCGGCGCTGATATGAGCGATGAAGTTAAAATTGAATATGAAGCAGCTCTCAAATAGAATTTTTGTCAGTTTCCTCAAAAAGGGTTCCTTGTATACATATTAAAGGGTCGTGACGTTGTCAAACTCTCCACTTTGTAGTGTGATGGACTTTGGCAAACAAGAATCTTCTAAGGTAGTATATTTGCGTCATATTGTGAATAAGGTTAATATTTTAATATTTTCCGTCAAATCACAATTTTAATAAGATAATAAAATATAAAATATTTAAAATATCATTTCACGTCCTGAGGACGGTTAAATATAACCGAAACATGTCGTAAGAGACGTTCCAATTTGTAAATCGATCATTCGATGCGGAACGTGAAATGATATTTTAAATATTTTATTATCTTATTAAAATTGTGATTTGACGGAAAATATTAAAATATTAAGAAGCTTCTATCTATAAGCAGTAAATGAAGTTCATTTCGCCGTTTGTGTCGGTATGAATTCTGCAGCGCAGTGGCTTACTGTACTTGGCCCGCTCTTTCGTTCAGTAGGCGACGTCGAATTATCGCATTCCACGAAATGTGGAGTAAGCAGAATAAGACACGCGTACACAAACAAAATCACGCAATTACACTACGCCTTTTGATGTAGCGATGATCTCATTGTTTGTACAGCCCGTTTTAAAAACGTTGATCCGCGCTTTTGTGCTATTTAAGACTCATTTCGCGTTCATACAGGGGGAAAATTCATCCCAAATAAATCTGATTGCTCCTTTCATCTTGATGCTGACTGAGTAACCATTCAAGTTCACCGAATTAATTTGTTGGCTGTGGGATGAAGGACTGGGTTTGACTCCCAGCGAGGTAACCTTATCTTTCTTGTTGCTGTCATGTGTAGGCCACATCTGGACCTACCCACAGTCCTTTGTAACAGTTAAGGGAAGTTCTTAAGCCCTGATAAAGCGGCCGGAACGCGAAGCTGTTCGTTCTTACCGATGGCGTCGCTCTGAACGTGTATCAGACCGATGTGCATTGGGCAGTAGCCAGTAGGTCTTCATTTCAGAAAATGTATTTGTTGACTCGCGTTCTTTTTTAGCTTATTTCTGCCAAATGCTGAATCGTTCTTTCTTGTAGACGTGTCCATCTTCCGAGCTTTGTTTCCTTAAACCGTGAAAATCCTGAGTTCACGTTACTTGTGAACGCGAAACAGTTTGAGAAAACAGCGTTTTTACACTTGGGATTCAAACCTCAGACCAGGGCAGATGGCGTGTTATCTTGGCTAAGATAACATAGCCAGTCTTTGTTAGCAGTCAGCCATCTTGTGCCCCCCCCCCCCCCGAGGCCTCGCCCATCATCTTTGTGCCCCGAGGGGTCAGCTGACCTTAGTATTAACTGTTGAGGGTACAGTCCGCCAAGAACTCGTGTGAAAGTAATGAATTTTTTTTTTTTACTCAAGGATCTTCGACAATTTTTGCCCAAACCAACCGCCTTGGTAGTATTTCTCTCCCCCATTTATTTGTGGCATGCGTAGAAATGGTTTTGCTTTCACAAGTGTGAAGAAATTTGTAGGCTAGTCAGGAGATGGCCCAAGGATTTTGAATTCGTAATGGAAGATTTACACCATTAATTCTGTGATATCAGTTGATGCTGTCTGGACGTAACTATTTACTTCAGATGTCAGTCTCATGAACAGTTTATTCGCTTAATAATAAATTCGTGTTTTATTTATTAGCTGGTTGTTTATTTAAGTACTCATCTCTGTAACGTTAGTATCTACATACGAGCATAACCCATAAGAACATTGTAATCTTCACTGCCGTGAGAATCTCAAATTATGCACAATTATTCTTGTATGTGATTTAAAATTTTCAGACGAAAGAAATTAAAGTCTTAGATTCTTCACTTGCATTGGTAATGGATGAAGGGAGATGTTAAAATCTCAGCCCGGGGATAGAACAGCAGACCGATGGCTGGTTATAAGAGCGTTTTTAAGTCCTGCATCTAAATTCAGTCACTCCAAGGCCGTCTGTATATCTTTGTTCATTTAACGACACTGTATGTATTACGTAGATTATATATTTTCAAATGACGAAAATGATTATAAATCATGTACTGTGGCGAAATTGCCACGGTGGTCTAGCGGTTAGAACGCTGGCCTTGTAATCCTGGGGTCTCGGGTTCGATTCCCGGTGGTGCCCGAATTTATAACTTGTGTTGGGCAAGGCCGTGGCCTAGGCAACACGGAGTTTTCCTCATTGGCATCCCAACAATTACTCCATTCACGCACAGAAGAAGGCAATGGCAAACCGCTTCTGGATCATCTGCCAAGAACGTATATGAACAGGTCCCAGTCCGAGAAAAGGATGGAAGGATCCTGTTCATATGGACCTGTCGTCAGACAGAACACTAAATAAAAAATAATAAAAGACTGTTGAAGTTTTACAGAAAAATCTTGGGAGCCTTTTGAGCTTTATGATTGAGCAGAGACATCTCGTGTGATTCTGTTTTACTACTCTACGATGAGGAAAGTGGTTCCTGTATTAAGGCGATGAGTTGTTTCAAGGATTTTGTCGTTTTATGAGAATAAAATTTATAAAGTATTTTATTTTGATTCTCTGGATATCTTACTGATCGTTGCTACTAAAACTCCGTCTGTCTGTCGTCGGTCATGCAGCGTTAATGATCTTCAATGATTCGTAGTGATTTGGGTTAGTTGCTTCTTAGAAATGTAGTTTTTGCAAACGTTTCGACAGACGTGCGCTCCTGCACTGTTTCTTGTTTTTGGGACCCTGAAACACGTGGTTAATCTAATCTAGGTGGTCCCTGCCGGGGGTCTTTCGTGTTGCATTTAATTCGGCATTATTGTTTCTCAGAGAGAGAGAGAGAGAGAGAGAGAGAAGTAAGAGTTAGGAATAAAAATTAGTTATCCCGAAACACTTTCATAAGTGACATTTAAATGGCATTTCAAATTTGAGATAGATCTTCGAGATACGTGATGATGATGTGTGGATTGGATTCATCTGGCTCTGGACAGATACAGGCTGAAAACTATAAGGAATTTTTATACATGAAAGCGGATCATTTCTTGAGATGGAGATTCTCTCTGGACTGAAGATGTTGATCTTCTGGGTTGTAACGCCGCGTGGACTTGTAGATAGACACTGACGTTTCGGATTAACATTCTGCTTCCATCTTCAGGGCTGTAGTAGGGTGACTCAGTACTGAAGATGAAGGCATTTGCGACAGGAAATTGGTTGACAAACGACGAGCCGTGGAATGAAATCCCCTTTGGTGCTCTGCGGGGCCGAGAGTTTTCGTCGTCCTGAAGGGATAAAAGATTCTAAGGTCATCGTTAAACGATTTACGAGTCTACTGGTTTTTGGACGTGGCTATTCTGTCTGGCAGACTGCTTGGTGCCGGCCAGTCGTCACGGCACGGTTTCTCATTGCCACGGCACGGATCCGCGTCTTAAACCGGACTATTTACAAAGCTAAAAGTTGCGTGTCTTCGCGTGGGTTGGTGACCAGGCCTGCCAACTGCGAGTCCCTTCCTCCTACTGCCCCTCACTTCTGTTCCGATAATAAGCGGCAGTGAAATCATATTGTTTTTACGCTACGTTTAACAAACACCACCTTGAGAACCTTTTCTGACGGACGTTCCCGGAGTTCCGGTTGCCACTGTGGTGGAGGGACTGAGTAATACCAGAATAGTTGGCTACGTAGCCGATATGCCCATCAAGAGATTTCCAGATACAGGGTTCACGTATTTGCGATGGTGCGTATATCCCGAGTCATTTCAGTAACCACCCTTCGTTCTTGGTCTCAGTTAACCCTAAAAATGCCAGAGGTCCATCATAAGGGGAATGAGACTGATGATGGAGGCAGCAGGGACCTCTGAAACTTCTACCAGACTACACGGCGCTACAACGCAGAAGACAGCCATCAGTGCGATAAAATGCGATAAATGTTTTGGCTTTTCAACAATAAAGACCTGAGTATGCAAGAGTACACTCATTGTTGCTGTGTGACTGTAGGTGAAACGAAACGATGGTTATTCAGTCTCAGGCACGTGGCGATTGTTGTCATAGCATCACTAATACGACATCTGATGGTGCTGCTATCTATCGCCTTCCTCACATCTCGAAGTCGTTTCGTCTGATTCTCAGTGGAAACAGCGATTGTTTCCCTAAGCACTGTTAAACTTTGTAATGGTGAAGTGTCATGTTTTCTTTGCGATACGGGATCGATTATTAAATATTCAGACGATGTGTACAACTTCGCGTACGACGACTGAACAGGCCTGTATCAGTGGCTCCAAAGCGTCTGTCATGTTGGTTTTGCTGGTTGTTATGCAAGTAAGCTTCTGAAGTGGGCGTTTCTCTGCCTGGAGGGGGGTGGGGGGTTCGGTTGGTAAGGTTGGCAGCGGATGTCTTTCTTTTTTTTTCTCTTGGCTTCTTCCTACATCTTTTGCACGCCGCTCACGGCTAGCGAGCGATAAATGTAGAGGAGCTGGCGGTTGTTGGTTGTGGTCTGCGTTCTGTGCGCCAAAGTTCGACTGTTACGCCCTGTAGGGCTCAGTGTGCATCCAGACTGATTGTTGACGTGATTGTTCATTGTTGAAACAGTGGGTGTTGGGATTTCTTTCTCCTTTGTGTTAAGTGTGGCAGAATTTTTGTTTCGCGAAGTTTTTATGGTGTGTTCATTGTTATCGTAGTATGCCTGCTTCCTTCTTACATTGTGATGGGGATTTTACTGTCTGCAACCTGTCTTTCTTCGTATTTATCGCTTTGTTAGTCTGAGTCTGTGAGATTAGACAGCTTTACGCGACGTTCGTCTGAGTTGCTTTTCAATTATTTTTTTTTTCCATTTGTCTTCATTTGCGCCATTCTTGCCAACTTAAAGTGCTGCTAGTCGAAATCATTGTTACATGTATAGTCACAAATCAAAGACGCTTTTCTGCCAGTCTCCTTGTTTATTTGTGTCGTAAGAATCTAAAATCAGATTTCTTGACCTATTTTAGCGTCTCTTTTGTGGCTGTTCTTTGTTGTCGACGAATTTATAACCGTTCAAAGCAACAAAGGTAGTTTGATGACTAAATTGTAAACGGAAATATTTAATATCTGTTTGGAGCATGCTGTGGTTCAAAAATAGGGCGCAGTTATATTGCCACGTCGTTTTCGCAGGCTTTTTTTTGGGGGGGGGGGGGGGCTTGGCAGTGATCGGCAGGCTGATCCACGCGTTTAATTTTATTTAAAAAGAGATGGACTCTGAACCTTTGCGTCAGTTTTTAAGAGCTGGTGCGAAATTCATTGTGAAGAATTTCGTATGTTTTCGTACGCGTACTAAGTTAAGGGCTTCGTCTCTGTCTGTGACCTGGCACTTCGCTGGTCTCGGGGTAAAGGTAGTTTCATTTTTTTAAAACTTATTTTTACCTTATTCCCGTAAACCACCTGTTGCTCGATTTTAAACCTTTCGCGCATGCGTCATAATATATATTTTTAAATAAGTGTTTTTTTTTAATTCTGAGTGCTGAAGGATTTCTACTTTATGACTACAGATGTTCGCGCTTGTTTCGTGCTCGTAATTAATGGAAACTGACAGTAGGCGGTGCTGGTGTGAGCTAATTAGAAACGTATAGTGAATTTATTAATTGTGATTGTGTGGGACACGTGAATGTTATCAAGATGATGCGTCAGAACGTCTCTTTTGGCAACCCCTGTATGAACTCTGTGATAATGGGTGTCAATGATAACAGTACGCGAATTTTTAACAGACGCGCCTTGATGAACTTTGCCCCAGAATTTATAAACACGGATCTTCTGGTCCCTCAGGAACAACAACAACAACAGTACTGGAACTACAATGGAACCGCAGCCAGCGGTCAGGAGAGTGGGGTATGTTGCTGGCGTATTGTGCTGCCATCTGTTAATAAATAACCTTAGTTTTAAAAGATGCTCGAACAAATTGCGTGCGATGTAAAATTGTAGGCGAATGATTTGAAACATTTGGTTTGTTTTTAAACAAATTGATACAAAGTAAGATGTTTCATAACAGCTGGTTCTGTGGTTGAAAGAAACGCGATCATGTTTGGAGGCGTTAAGTCTGCACGTTTGACGAAATAGTTGAGGAGCGCGTGTCTCTCTATACGTGGTTGTTTAAAGACGTTGTATCTATCAGCTGTTTAGGAAATGTATAGAGACGTGGTTATTGATTGAAGATGGCTGTCTTCTGGGTTGTTATGCCGTGATGATTGAGGCAGCAGGGACCTCTGATGTCTACCAGACTGCACGGCGCAAGAACCCAGAATTCATCCAGCCATTGCCATGATAATTTCAAATTCTAATATAAAAATGTATCTGTGTTATTCGATTTGTTATCAAAACGAGGCTTTAATGCAGTGAAATGGTCGACTATCAAATTCTTGAGAAGGTTGCATTATGGTCTTTGTCAGGCTACGTGTTACACGTATTTAATGCCAGAAAATATTTGCGTGTAGCAGTTAAATGAATGTGTATGCCTAATAGTGAATCGTGAAACGTGTAATAGGTTCTAGAAAGTGCTTTCGTATATCCAGACGATGTGGTTAATGGCTAGGCGTACGGACAAGGAACACATGACCGTCAGACGAGAGCAACTCTGTCTGCGTTACGTTACGATTAGCGTTCGATTATTTTTACAGGTGAGTGACTCAAAATTCGGATCGGATGGGTTTCGCGCCATCCACTTCTCGGAAATGTAGTACATAAATTAAACTTGGCAATTACATCAGGTCGTTAATTTGTATTGGCAACGGGAACGACCACACATTTGATTTAAACTGGAATGGCTTAAAATAGACCACGACCTCAGGTATCGTAGTTTTTTTTTATTTATTACGTGATGAAGTTGCCAGCAACCCAGTGATGCTAGAAGGAAAAATGCGACTGTAATCTGTCGGTAGGGCACGGAATATCTGTTTATTCGGACCCTGCTGCTTTATAATTTGCTGCTGTTCACAGTTTTTAGGACGTAATGTTATGACTGTTGCCATGGTAATGATACTGAGGAGGCTTGTGCTATGAACCAGCAAAAGTTATTTTAACCTCGAAATAAGATCATATGTCACATTGCGATCCGTTAATCATTTTATATTTTTTATATTATTTAATTTTATATTTTTTATTATTATTATTATTCAGTGTTCTGTCTTACGACAGGTCCATTGCTCTGCCCAAAAAGAGCTCTCCAGTTTTCCCTATTCTCGGCTTCTCGTTTTAATTCCTGGAACGTCATCTTCTTTCCTTGTTTAAGATCGTCGGTTAGCTGTATCAATCTTCTTCCTAGTCCTCTCTTTCCTTCAACCTGGCTTTCGGTGTTATATTATTTATTATATTATTTTATTAGCTTTCGTAATTAAGCAAAGTAAGTAATGATTTTAATTTGTGTATGCTGCTTGGTTAGAGATATCTAGCTCCTACTATAGAACGTTTCGTCTAAAAATATTTAGCCCGTCTGAAACGGAATGTCTTCTGCACGTTTCTTGGGTTCTGTTATAAGCACGTTTTTCTGTCCAACACTAGCTGAGTTGTAAGAATGGTTTTTTTTATTTGTTTTATGATATTCTGGGTTGTAACGCTGTGTGGACGTGTAGGTTGATGCCAGCATTGCCGATGAACATACTGCCTTTATCTTCAGATCTGAAGATCAGCATCGACGTATTCACCTCCGAAGCGACCTCAGATCTCGTACAGTGAGGCGGTGCTGTTTCTTATATCCGAGCTGTTATTCAGTGTGTAACAAAAGTTGAGAGTCTGTCCACGAAGTGTCACGTGAAAAGTGGATTTGGATTCAAATATTCAGAAGTTTCGATCGGGGCCAGGTGCGATGCCTTTCAAGAACTGAGAATTTGATCAGCATTAAAAATGCAAGGCGAAAATTTGGTGAAAATTGCAGGGTGTCGATAACCAGTCCTAATTGAAAGGTTCTGCGTCGTTTGGGGGGGTGACTCAGAGACGTTTACAAAAACTTCGAAAGTCGGAAGTGAAATTGAGTTAAGGTGAGATGAAAGTAGCTTCAGTTGTTTCATTTCTTTGTCGCTGACCTGTACTACATTATCTAATGTAATAGTTCTTATTGGCTAGCCCCCAAAGTTACGTACACAGACAGCGCGCTCTGCTCTGATATCCGACAGTGCCGTGGGCGATCGGGTAAATTATTTGTTTCGTGGCAACAGAACTGTGACACTCGCCTTGGATCTGCACACCTGGTCGGTTGAAACTCGACATTTGGTTGCGGTTCCCATGAACGTTTTTCTTTGCTCTGTGCTGTGTGGGCAATATCCTTATCCTTATTAGATTATATCAGCGGTACGCGTATTCTCGCGGACAGCGTTCGATTCCAGGCAAAGGCCATGCCGGCCTATTTATGTGACGTTATTATTTAGTGTTCTGTCTGACGACAGGTCCATATGAACAGGATCCTTCCATCCTTTTCTCGGACTGGGACCTGTTCATATACGTTCTTGGCAGATGATCCAGAAGTGGTTTGCCATTGCCTTCTTCTGTGTGTGAATGGAGTAATTGTTGGGATGCCACGGAGGAAAACTCCGTGTTGCCTAGACCACGGCCTTGCCCAACACAAGTTATAAATTCGGGCACCGCCAGGAATCGAACCCGAGACCCCAGGATTACAAGGCCAGCGTTCTAACCGCTAGACCACCGTGGCGGTCTTATGTGACGTATTAAAGAATAATACTTTAGAGACAACCTGAGAAATTTCTAGGTATCTTCAGTCTTGAATTTAGGAATGTTAAGTGAGTATTGTTGGCAGCAGTGATAATTATCGCGGATTAACGAGAAGAAAGGAAATTCCGATCCACATCATTATTATTATTATGCGTTACGAAATGGATGATTCTTGCAGCTCGTTTCATGGAATTGCTATGTACGGATGTCAACTTCAAAGCAGCCGTTGTTTGGATATGAAATGCAAGGTTAATCATCTGCAGAAACATTGCTCAATGTTAAACTATGTGTGTAGTTGCGGAAACTGTAGAAATCAAAACCTAAAATGAACTTAGTCACGTCATAATATTAATTGTCGCGATTCGCAGATGTTTTGAAATGAAACTTCATTCTTTGGCCCTCAGGTTCATTCGGAAGTGTGAAAAAAGCATTTGGCCTTTTGACACTGAAGCTCGTCCAAATAAATAGAACTGGTTAACCTTGTTTAAGGAAATAATACGACTAAAACGCTAATTAACCTTTGGAGCCGAAGCTCTTTCAAATGAAACTTAAGAATTCAGTCCGTACCGCGAAGAAAACACAGCACTTTACCATTACAAAGATCAACTGGTTAACGCTGTTTAAGGAAATAATACGACTAAACCGCTAATTAACCTTTGGAGCTGAAGCTCTTTCAAATGAAACTTAAGAATCCAGTCCGTACCGCGAAGAAAACACCACACTTCACCATTACAAAGATCGACTGGTTAACGCTGTTTAAGGAAATAATCGATGTTATAACTGAGAGTTTGTCAAAAGAACGTAGTTAATTTAGTGTTTGGTATTTAATGTGAACGCAGTTTTACTTTCTGCTAGGAAGTCTCCCCCCCCCCCAAAAAAAAAAAAAAACAGCATCTGCAACTTCAAGCGTCTGCATTTGGTGCCGAGACGTTGCATTCCGATGCTCCGTTGTTTCATTGCCTGAAGTCTGTTTTCCTCTGCGTCTTCTGGGAAACTATTTTTACTGTCTTCCAATGAAGTTTTCTCTCGCTCTGCCCCCCATTCGTTTCTTCGTTTGCTAACAGCAGGCAGTCGGATGTCTTAAAAGCGTATTTAACGCATTAATCCGAAACATTACAGTGGTAAGTATATGTACCACCTGCTTTAACGTTGCTGCTCTTGAATTTTGCCAAAGGGTGTATCTATGGGTCTCGTGTAATCGTTGGAATAAAAAGATATTATTTTCTTAAACGTCTTTGCCCGTTGGTTTTGGAGGCGGTGGAGTGTTGAGTTTTCTTTGCGGTACGGGCTGAATGTTTGCTTGATTTTCGCGTTAAAAGTTTTATGTCTGTGGAAAATTCGCCGAATTAAGAGTTGTGATAAGTGTATTTGTCGGTGAAACGTGATTATTCGGTCTGCGGCTTGCGGATTCTGTACTACATTCGACTCATTTGCCGTAATAAGTTGTGTTTCGCCGATCTTCGGACTTAATACAACAGCAGCTGCTGCAGGTTCCATCTGACTTACCGCGGACTCTGCCCCTCTCAGTGAGTGACCCGGATGACGTATTCATGGACCCCGGACCCGTTCATGCATTCTCAGAAAACAACGTACAGAAACTGAAGCACAGGACTAGAAACATTACCGGTTGACTTTTCAGGTTCTTAAGGCGACGAGTATGAAGTTGACCGACGTTTCAGAGCTGCTTGCTGCCCTGATGATGGAAACACGTCTGAAACGAGGATCAGCATGAATCCGGCAGTTCTCATTGAACATCGCTAAACCCATGTAAAACTTAGATATTTTATCTTTCGTGTCATTTTTGAATCAGGAAGTGTTTTGGGACAGGGAAATCGAAAACCGCCCCGCGTGGTAAAGTCGACAGTGGACGATGGCCATGGAATTGGAAGAAGTGGCAGTGAGGACTGTGCCATTGGCCATCGTGAGTGTCACATGTATCCTGCCCGTCCATATCTTTATGTGGAGAGATAGCAGTAATTGGGTTATGATAAGTAAAGTAGGTCTTCTCTAGTTTTCTGTTTGCGTTCGCTTTCCTTATAAGAGAAGGTTTACAATATCTTATAAACGACAGTCAAGTAAAAAGCGTATATCAATATATAAACTTAAAACGAAAATTACTAAAATGCAATGCTAATATTAGATTCAATAAAATATGCATAAAAAACAAAATAATACCAAATTATAACACAACAATAAATGTTGATACAATGAAAAACGAAGAAATGATAATAAAATTAAAAATTAGTAATTGAATTAAGAGTTTATAACATACACCTGATGACGGCTCTATGAAAACCGAAACATGTCGAGAATGTTCCATATGTAAATCGAGTACTCGATACTGAACAAAGGATAATATTTTAACCATTTAATTATCTTATATTAATTTATTGTGATTGACGGACAATTTTAATATATTTTAATACTATTTTTAAATAAAATCACAATATATTTTACTCTTACTGTATCACTGTCCATTTTAATTTTATTTTTTTTATTTTTGGTGTTGCGTCGGATGATAGGATGAATAGGAAACGATGTGGAAGGAGGCGTTCTAAAGCATTATCCCAGCATTTGAAGGGATGGACTGATGTAAACCACGAAAACTCTGTCGCGATAATCTGTGACCCTTGAACCCGGGATGCAGACGGCTGGATCGCGGTGTTCCGTTGTCCGCATTAACCCTCAGTCCTTTGCTACTGACGATGAGCGAGGCGGACGTGGGTCGAGTCTCAGGTCGGCCTGCCACCAGAATTAACCGCAGCGTGCAGCTATTTTGGGCGGTCGACAAGTCAGGCGACTTCGCCGACTGCACTCGGGGATGCTGGGTGAGACTGCCTGACGCCATAGCCTCGCGTAAGGCGCGTCCTTGGGAGTATTTATACAGCCACTACCGCGCGTCGTTCCTAGAAGCGGTAATTAATGCCCAGGCCTTCTGACATACACGATTCGCTCATCGTAGACGCGGAAAGTGGATCTGATGAAGGTCGATTTGTATCTATGAATTTCCTTTGTCCGCCCTTGGAAGCACAGCTGTAGGTTTGTGTGACACAGGTTTTAACTTTCAGTGGTAACTGCGATCTTCCGAACGTAATTAAACACTGTAGGACCCGGTTCGATCCCCAGCTTGAGTAGAATTTTTATATCGAAACCACGTGAAGAACGTATCCGGCGTCTTGATAACTTTTAGTGCCTGCCGTGGGTAAAGCGGATGAATTTTGATATTAATATTGGGAGGTCTGCGTGTGAGGCGTGCAGTGCAACGTAAAATTTTGTTATGAACTTGGCATTTGCTCTAGGACCAAGGAAAACCACGGAAAACCTTAATCGAGTTGCCGGTCGCAAAACCATGTGGATTTGTTTTGTAAAGAATATTTAAGGATTCGGTTCTTACCGCAAAGAAAACACAGCACGTCACCATTACAAGGATCAACTGGTTAACGCTGTTTAAGGAAGTGATCGCTGTTCTTAGCGAGAATGTTATTAAACACGATTTGCATTAATGTTCGTTCTCTGTTCCCGGAATCGGGGACATTCTTCGTTTGAGGAATTTGCCTTTTAGCTCAGATCCGGTTTCAAACATTCTTGTGTGCATGTAAATGGTGTAGGCGACAAAGCTGTAGTAATTGGCAGATCATTTTCAATACGTAATTACTTCGGGCGTGTTTCTGTGTTTTACCTCGCGTTGATCGACGTGTCTCCTTGATCGAAATATTTTGGTGAGCGCGTCTTTGACGTTAATTTCTATTTTCTTTGAAGGTCCTGTTGTGTTGCTTGTGATCCTGTCCGAGAAGCAATGCACTTTGCCTCGATTTCCACTTAATTTACTTCTGTGTCTACTTTTTATCACACGTTAAGGAGTTTATACGAGGCTCGTCCACAAAGTAAGTTTCCCTGGGGCCGTTTACAGAAACAAAACACAATTTCATGGGAATATTTATTGCAACAGATACAGCAAGTGTCCAGCTATTTTTCAACATATTCGCCACCGGAATTGAGACATTTGTCATACCGTGGGACCAACTTTTGAATACCTGTGTCGTAGAAGTCTGCCGCCTGGGATTGGACCCACTGTGTGACACCCATCTCCGCCTCTCTGTCATTCACAAAACGCTGACGCTGACCGGACAGGAATTTCTTGAGGTGTAGGAAAAGATGGAAATCACTGGGAGCGAGGTCCGGGCTGTAGGGTGAATGATTAAACACCTCCCAGCTAAACTCCTGCAGGAGACTTGCTGTCTGTCAAGCCGTGTGCGGCCTAGCGTTATCACTGACCGCACTTCACAGGCGGCGGGAGCTGGAATAAGAACCTCCATCTTCAACAGCTGCAACGATGCTACTGTGAGAACGCGGGAGGTGCCGTTAGTGCATGCGCCATGCTACGTCATTGCTCTATCACGTACGCACAGTCGCTTCGCGCAATATAAGGTTTGCTAGCTGTGGGACGAGTGGGAAACTTACTTTGTGGACGCGCCTCGTAGTAAAAGCGCGTGATACGATTTCCCCTGAAGCATGACTCCCCCGCCCGTCTGCGCACGCGTAAAGAATGTTGGTCCCGAAATCAGCTGAGAACTAGAATTTCGCCAGAGGCTTGTATCACACTTTATTTTTTAAAAAAGCCCCGATTCGGAACATTTCGCGTTTCTTACTGTTCGCTATTGCCGCTGACTGTGACAGTGATGTTTGATTTTTGAAACGCCCTGTAGATTTATAGTAGGAGGTCGGAGGGTAGAATCGAAAGAAATAAAATTATTTCGGTCACGTCTCGACTCCGTCTAGCGAGGACATAACATAAACCTTGTTGTTTTTCCTTCGTCTTTATTCCGTTGTGTAGGAATTTCCATTTGCGGAAGAAATAGAGAGGAAGGAAGGGAGACTGAAATAAGAGGTTATTGCACATGTCTGTGTGTGTGTGTGTACAATTTGATCGAGTGAGCACATTCCAACGCCGAGTATGTGATCGTGACAAAAATGCAAGTTGCAAGACTTTTTGTATCTCGGCCTCAAAATGAGAAGAAACTGCATTTCCTCCTTTAAGCAGCCACAACGCTCCATTTTGCTGTTTACTACAGAACAAAAGATTCTGGCGTTTGTTACTGGATGGCGACACCGTATCGTGATGAATTCGAAACAGTTGTTGAACACGTCCGTTTGAATTACGACCCTTCTGCGTATATTTCTGATATTATCTTAAAATGTTGGTGTTGGTGTTCTTATTTAACCCTTTGAAGCCGAAGATCGTCTGAATATTATTTAAGAATTCAGTCCGTACCGCGAAGAAAACACTACACCTCACCATTACGAAAATCAGCTGGTTAACCCTCTGAAGCCGAAGCTCGTCTTCATAATATTTAAGAATCCAGACCGTACCGCGAAGAAAACACTTCACTTAACCATTAGAAGTCGAATCAGGCGGTACCACATAAGATTTAACAAAAGAACATCCCGGTCAAAGCCTTAATTATCTCTTTTTGTTTAAGATCTAACGAGACTTTTGTCACTCCAGTACTTGTACATTTGAATAGCCATTGAATCTCTGAAGATGGTCTTGTACGAGACTGTTTCAAATAAGATCGAGGAGTAAATGTATCTTAATTTATTCGACACTCGTTACAGTGTGAACCGAGTCATGTCAGTGGAATTTCTTGAGATTACTTAAAAAATAAGTAAAACTCGGCGTGTATTGTAAGAATGTAGATAATGCCATTGGTTTGCTCTCGTGAGGCTGAGTGATTGTGTACGCTTTTCTGAGAGGGCTTTTTAAGAAGTTTGGAGTAATGGGTGCTGAACCTGGTTCAGCCTGTCAGTATTAGGTCAAAGCCTTAATTGACAGGCAGATGCCTCATCTCTCCGGGTGGCTTCTCTGATGCGAGGGCGGCGCGAACAACTTCGACGTTTTTATTCCAAACAGCAGCGCACGAGGTCGCATTGTTTGTAGATTAATTCGGATTCCGAAATGTCGAGTTCGATTTTGTGCCCGGAAGCCGGCGATTCGCACTGAGCGTGTTCTTGGTTTTTGCCCAGTTCCTTAAACAAATGTTGGGCCAGTACTGTAGGTCACGATCGATTCCTTCCACATCCGTTCCAGTCATTCACTCTCATACTCCAACTTGACGGTGGGCCTTTGCTGTTTGGAAAGCGTCGTAAAATAATTATAGAAGCCGAAGCGGTCTAAGAAACTTTTAAGAATTCAGTCCGTACCGCGAAGAAAACACTACACTTCACCATTGCAAAGATCAACTGGTTAACCTTGTTTAAGGAAATAATACGACTAAAACGCTAATTAACCTTTGGAGCCGAAGCTCTTTCAAATGAAACTTAATTCAGTCCGTACCACGAAGAAAACACTACACTTCACCATTACAAAGATCAACTGGTTAACCTTGTTTAAGGAAATAAT
>NW_019060299.1:563146-579376 GCF_000696155.1 Zootermopsis nevadensis | reverse complement strand
CGCGAAGTCACCCAGTTGCCATTGTATTCACCAGTACGACTGGACGTGCTGGATTTGATTTTCCAAATTGTGGTTCTTACTACTCGAATGTTTAATCGCATCCTTGACCGTAATGAACGTGTTTAAATTTGCATGTTTGTGCGAAATGACTGTTGCCCTGTGTGTGCGCTGGAATTGTTAGAAGTGACGCGTTATTTGGATTTCAGCGAGCATGTTCTGTTGCTACAATTCTCTGGTCTGCGTTCCTCCACCATCCAAGGCCTTCTACCCACCAAATGTAAGTTTAAATTTACTGCGTTCAATTCGTGTCGTCATTTCCGGAAACAGACCACAGTTTCCTGTTATATCTTGCTCTGTTCTACGTCGTAGTCGATTCGTAACAGCGTTCTTAAAATCATTATTCAAGCTACAGTATTGCCAACATAATATTTCATAACAGCTGAGCGACTACAAGGTTTGCAAGAAGGTTTTTTTTGCGTTAATTTGATTGGTTTTGTAGATGTATTCGTTTGTTTTCACAGAACAGCAAATTGTGTTGTTGAAAATGTAATTATCGCAGCTTTACCTGAGAAATGAAACTTTTCATTAACACTGACGATGCTAAGAACGAGATATATCGCTCTGAAATTTGGCTTCGATGTTTCGCGTTAGAAGAAACTTCTACCACATTGCACATTTTCGCATTTTTTATGGTCGTAAGTTGTCAAGGTATATCTTATCTAAATCTCTTCGTAATAGTTTTAATCCGGACACTCTGTATATGTGAATACGTAAATCGCTTTAAGCCTGTAGTGGCAACTGTTACACCGGTGTTGTACGAATCTCGGGCTTTAAGTTGTATTTCATTGTCATGCAGACAAAGTTTGTTTCCTCGTTTATGATGAAGATTCACGGCTAATAATACGACGTGTTCCTTTGCACCACATGGTCATTGGAACACGCGGTATTTTCGAGTTTGTTATGCCATCCATATAGTTGGCAGTAAAACTGAAAACTTCAAAGTGCTGTATCCATTTGCTTACGTCATGTGTAATAAAGTAACTACTGCTGGAATCTAACAGCTGTCAGCGCGTTACCATTAAAGTTTGGACAGAGCTATGATGTCGTTTTCGTTCTTGGTCTGTCCGATCACTGGCGAATTCTCTGTTAACGTTTTTGGAATTTTTTTTTTTAAATGAACTGAACTTACACTAACATGAGGGCGAAATATAAATTGTATTTGCCGAAGTTTAGTGAGCTGATATAGTTATGTTACATGTATCATACTTATTTTGTATTGTCAAAAGTCCCCCCCCCCCCCCCCCAGACGAGAAAACTGTAATAGTTGTCAGATATTACTGAAGATGGAAGTAGAAATACTCTTCGAAACCATGAATTACAACGCCTTTGTTACATTGAAAGTAGTCTCTGTCTTTCGGGATATTGCCCAGTGCAGTTTCTTAGAAATTGATAGACGTTTTAGAGGCCCAGATGATGGAGATAGAACCTCTGAAACGTCGGTTAATTTCTACGAGACTGCACGGCCCAACGTCCCAGAAGACGTCTCCGACGCGAGAACCTGCATTCAGTCGTCGTGAAAGCTTCAATTATTAAATAAACCGTTCGGTTCCCTGTTTATATACGGAGATGTAAATTGTTATAGTCTGCACTCCATTAGCGTTCGCGTGTTTATGATTGCCTCCGAGTGGATTTGCTCTAATTCTCTGATGCCTTCAGCGTGAGCCCCCCAAATAAAGATAATAACATTTTATGAGGTGGACTTCACTCACTGCCTTTCTTTGCCTAAAAATCTTAAGAAGTTTTAGCCTTTGAGGTTAAACCCTTGTTATAATCTAGAACTGTCGCCGGGATTTCCTTTTTGCATGAATTGTGTGTAATTTTAAAGAAAAGTTTAAAAGCGGTCGGCGAAATAGGCATTATAGCTTGTCATTGGGATCTGTTTGGTGCCTAACGTCGTCAGTCAATACGCTTCGAACATCTTTTTTAAACATTGGGCTGTTGGTTCTTTGTAAAGTTTGTCTTAAGTCCATATTGGTCAGTATTGGCTAACGTGCTAAGTATGGGTTCTTGCTTTCACGTGTAAACATATTCCTATTAAAATATAACTTGCTCTAGCCTTAATGCTTTTAACCCTCTGAAACTACGCGCGTCACCTACTTTAACATGTACTGAATTTGTATTTTTACCACAAAATATGTGTTTGTGTGATTCTTACAATAAACATCGATTATTTCCTTAAACAGCGTTAACCTGTTGATATTTGTAATGGTGGAGTGTGGTGTTTTCTTCGCGGTACGGACTGAATTCTTAAGTTTCATTTGAAAGAGCTTCGGCTCCAAAGGTTAATTAGCGTTTTAGTCGTATTATTTCCTTAAACAAGGTTAACCAGTTGATCTTTGTAATGGTGAAGTGTAGTGTTTTCTTCGCGGTACGGCCCGAATTCTTAAATGTTTTTTTATTAGAACTTCGGGCTTCTGAGGGTTACGATAACTTTTTTTATCGAATTTCCCTTCTCCTGTTGAGGAAAGCCCCGAAATCTGTCGATTCCTTATCGACTTCGACTCAAATATCTGATGTCTGTAGGTGAAATGGCGACTGTAGGCTGACACAAACGGATAAATACGTGTACGTTGGACGGACGGTGTTTCTACGTGAGTGAAGGATGAAATAAATGGTTACTCGGTAAATGTGTGCACGTCCTGTGAGGGGAGAAAGTTGGACGCTGGTGGGTGGATGTTTTGTGACGGTGATCCTCACGTAGAAAGTGGCGCGTCGGGCTGGGGTTGTGATATATGTAAGAGGGTTGCAGGATGAAGTTGGGGAGTTTGAATTATTCCGTGCTTAAGTCATTGTCTGCCCATTAGTAGCATCGTTCGACCGAGACGTTCCGTCTGCCTGCGAATAATGCTAATGGCTTCTTCATCAGCTCTTTGTAACATGAATTTCAAACTGCTCCTTCCGTGTTTCCATTTTTTCGCGTAACTTTCGCCTGCGTGATGTAGGACTTCATCAGGAAGTATTTTGACCGGGAAGGTCTTGGATGTGTTCGTCGGTTTGATTTTCCGTAGTGCGTCGAAAATGAAAGGTGACTGTTTTTTGGGATGTTGCGCTGTGTATTCTGGCTGATGTCCTAGAGGTACTTACTGCTTCCATCATCAGGGCGATGATCGTCATCCTTGTAAATATAAGCCGAACGTCGCGGTTGACTTGTTTGCATTACAACTTCTTATTCGGAAAGCCTTCATTAATCATCCCGTCGTTCGACAATATAGTCTGGTCTACTGAGAGCGTCTTTAAATAAATCATAACTAAATGCAAATAAAGAACTAATAGCCTGTTCAGAATAGAACGGGTTTGTAAGGAGTCTGTCATAGTCTGAATATACTGGAGCATGAGTACCCAGGGCCTTCAGAAATGAGTATCAACGTGCGTTTGAAGTGATTATGGATGTGATCTGCTATGTCTTGTGCCAGTTGGATTTCAGATTGCCCGTCTCGTTGCTGCTTTGAGACAGATAAAAAAGACTTGAGGTACAGTTTTTTTTTAAAATAGGTCACAACTGTCTCATTCCCTGTCATCTTAATTTGTCTTGGGACTGCCCAGATCTGAGTAACCCTCAAATTCATGATTGTGCTCTGTTTTGTTGCAGTATGGATCAGACGAGTTTGGACAGGACTCGCCTCGTTACACCTCACCCAAGACAGCCAGTCTCTATGGCGACTCCTACTACATTGGTAAGTTCTGGTACCGTACTCAACCCAGAGCAATCTGTATCTGGCAGTGTTGTTAAAAGAGGGAGCGTGGTGTAATACAAATAGGGAAAATATTGAAGATTTCTGTCTTCTGCGTTGTTGCGCTGTGTAGTCTGGTCGATGTTAACCGACGTTTCAGAGGTCATACTGCCTCCGTCATCAGGGCGATGAGTATGAAGATTTCTGTCTTCTGCGTTGTTGCGCTGTGTAGTCTGGTCGATGTTAACCGACGTTTCAGAGGTCATACTGCCTCCGTCATCAGGGCGATGAGTATGAAGATTTCTGTCTTCTGCGTTGTTGCGCTGTGTAGTCTGGTCGATGTTAACCGACGTTTCAGAGGTCATACTGCCTCCGTCATCAGGGCGACAACCCATAAGACAGAAATCTTCATACTCGCCGCTGTGAAAACCTCAAATGTTACACAGGAATAATATTGTTCTAGCAACCCCCCCCCCTCCCCAAATCATTGGTTAATAGTGCTTTCTTCAGTTAATCATTCTTCAGCCCATATGACCTCATTTATCATCGGCACTGGTAAGCGAATGGCTGTGATTGGATTACAGGATCGAAATTAAGTGCATTGCGAGGATGAGTGGTGCGTTGTGCTGCTAAATTTGGCAGACTTGGCTGTGAGCCTAACCCATCTAGTTCTGGAAGATGGAATAATGGCTGTAATCTTTGTTGACTTGGGCAGTGTATTGGGGGGGGGGAGCACCTCTTTCGTAAGAAAACAAAGATTTGATGATTTCTGTGTCGGCAGTCTGTTTGTCTGCCATTCATATTCATCTACGTGTGATTGGCCATTATTCCATAGTTCTAACATGCTCTTAAGGGAGTACTTTCTTTCTGCTGAAAATAAAAATGTTTCTTTTAGGCTTACGTGTTTTGACACTGGACACGCAGTTTTATGAGAAAAAAATCTGTTTTATTAAATGTAAAGACCAGTTTAAAATCCTGGTTGTCGATGGTTGAGAGGATGTGGAAGATTTGGAAATCATCCGTATTCTTAATGGATGCATTCATCATGTGATCACAGATAAATAGTCAAATATGCAAATCAATTCTTTTGTGAATTCTTTCTGTTGTGCGTGAGTTTACACCACCGTTTAAAATATTAACATCACCTATTTTTCTTTTGGGGTGAGGGGGGGCATGGATGTACAGGGGAAAAGCTGAAATTCTTTATGTGTCGTTGGTACAACTGCAAGGCATGACACGCTTAGATGCTGAGAAGATGTTTGAACTTGCAGCATGGTAAACTTTAAAAAAATGTTGAGACTACCGGAAGACATCTTCATACTTGCTGCTATGAGAAACGTGTTTTTCGTTGTATTTCAGATGGCAGTGGCGCAGGAACAGGGGATCCCTGGTCCAGTGGGGGTCAGCTACAGTCAGGGCCCTACACGGGGTACGGTTCGTCTGCATCACTTCTCTCGGGGGCACCAGCGCCTCATCTGTCCCAAGTAGGCTTCCCCCCTCCAACCATGCACATACCACATGACCCAATGGTGAGTATGACCCAGCCAACTTTGGCGGTAATAGAAGTTCGTCGGTTTCGTGACGTCGTTGGATTTAAATTATAGGCTCAATTTTAAAATGCCTAAATGCCCATTTTATCTGCTGTTCCCCCAGAGAATGTAGTTCTCACTGCTTGGTTTCAGGGTTATGGCACCATGTCTCCTGGTGGCGGTGTACAGCAGGATCCCACGTCCTCAGTACCCACATCTCTCCTCTCCAACTCAACCACTGGTCTTCCTCCCATGTCAACTTTCCGTGGGAGTGGAGGAGGCGTGGCGGGTCCAGGTCCAGGGGGGCAGGTGACTTCAACTGGCGCTCCTGGTGTGGTCGGTGTTCCCACATCGAGCCCTGCGCAAGCCCTCTACTGTGGCAGTCATAGTCCAGCGGTCGGTGTCCCGCAATCGCAGACGTCCGGAGACACCCTCGGCAAAGCTCTGGCCTCAGTGAGTTTTGCTTTTTTAATTTGATATTTGTAATCGAGGCTTTATTACTTCGAGCTGATTTCAGGATTCTACGTCTCGATAAAGACCGGAGCAGATGTGATGATGGATCCTTCGGCTGCCATTGGTCATCCAGTCCATAGTCGGTCGCCATGACGACTGAGATCTGCTCTGTGGATTAATGTTTTTGTGTTTGGTAGTATTGGAAAGGGTTGATGTTTCTCTGTGGATAGTAGTGTAGGCTGATGATATTTCCTCTGAAGTGTAGTAGCAAGGGGGAGAGGTGCGTCAAGACACTGTCCAGATGCCCTGCCTCCCCAGAAACAGTTCAGTTTATTTGCTTCCTGTGTGCTGATATGCTGATGGATTTGTTCTACTGCTCTCACTGAGCACTTAACCTAGCTTATATTTCAGTGTTGCCAACTGAAGAGTACAGGTAATAGAGCATAATATGTGATGTAATATCTGGACCATAGAAGGAGGCTTTGGATCTGAGAACATTTATTTTAACTTCTGTTCACACTGGGACAGTTTCCATTTTGTTTCTCGGAAGCAACATTAAAATTTGTGCAGGGGATGAACAAACCAGTGGTATTTGTGATTACGCGAGTAAGTGGAATGATGTTGTAATTGAACATAACACGGAAATAATGCATGATTATCTCTGATAGATTTTGAAGAAATTTGAACTTGCTGGTATACACCAAAAGTTAGTCTTTCTAGTATAAAGTCTAATCCCCCCCCTGAAACTTTAAGTAGACTGTATTAACTTTCTCACGAACAGTTTTCACTCACTCGCACACCAAAAAAATATTAGTTTTAACGTACACTACAGACCTATCAGAACTCTCGACTTTAATTGAAAACACTTTTTCAGTTTCTTGTGTGTATATATCAAAAATACAAGGAGAAATAATTTATTACTTGTGATATATGTAGAGTTTTTATATTTGCAATAAATGAATATCACGGCCAGTGGCGTATGTAAAATAAAGAATGCATTTGAGAAACATGAGCCCTAGACCAGTGGTCCCCAACGCGGTGCCCGCCAAGGCTTTTTTTTGGGTTCCAGCGTTGTTACGGAAAGAGGTTATACTGAATAATGAAGGCCGTTCAGCCATGAACATCATAAAATCAAAGCACAGATCTCGACTTACTGACGGCCGTCTTGACGATTGTTTTCGAGCAGCAACATCATCCTATACTCCCAAATTTGAAAAACTGGCTGATGAAATGCAGCGCCAAACATCGCACTAACTTCCCACTTGAGTAATAATAATTGTACTTATAAAAGTACGTATTTTTGATTTCGCGGTTTCTTGTATCATTAAACGTCGTGTTGTTTTGCGTATTATTCGGTGTCCATATCTTATTTGTCCAGAGAAAAGAAAATTTGGCTTTGTTAATTGATTGGTGCCCGCCACTATCTCATAAACTCTCAAATGTGCCTGTAGGCACAAAAAGGTTGGGGACCATTGATCTAGACTAAATGGCACAGTCTAGAGAGTGTTGTCATTTATTAATTTCAGTACAGCGTATATCAGTTCCTTCCCTGATGCTGATATAACAGCATTGGTTCTTGTGTAACCGAAAGTAATCGGGGTAAGCTGAATGAAGATGTGTTTCAATTATCTACGAGTGCCTCGTCTGTTCTTGCAGATCTATCCGACCGACCAGAGCGTAAGCAGCTACAGTTCAAACCCGTCTACACCCGTCAGTTCACCGCCGCCCCTAACAGCCGGCGGGCCTGGAGGTGGCAGTAGCGGGGCAGGCGCATGGCCACCGAGCGGCGCGACGCCAGGGGCAGGGCCACAGCAACACAATCACACGCACCCACATGCGGCCACCCCCACCTCACCGCACTACACACCCACACCCAGCAGTGCGAGCGTAGCTGCTCCTGACCGCACGATACACATGGTAAGTGTCGGTACATGACCTGCGTATGGGTTTGGCGATTGCAAGTGTGTTGTACAGGTAGTATCTCCAGGATGCCTTATAGTGCCAGTATTTGCGTAAAATATATAAATTGAATGCACTCGTTAGATTTCACTTCTGGAACAGCTGTCGTGAGTTTCAGTGAAGTACGAGGTTGGATGTCAACAAGTTACATTTTTAAGGTTGCTACGAAATCCAAAAATCCTATAAACATTAATTTGTCCGTTGTAAGCTATGTACCACGATGTGTTGGGATGTGGAGGTGTAGCTCCATATAGTCGTAGCCTCAGCACTGGTCAGATTTATGACATCCATGAAGAACGCCAGCGCCAATTGGATGGGTGGGCCCCAGATTTGGTTTTTGACGATTGGGTGAAAAGCAAAATCTTATCTTGCCAGGAATCAAACCCCCTGAAGGAGTGACTTTTCCAGGCCTGATGTAGTATCTCTAAATTTTAATATGAAATAGTCCTTAGAATTGCATTAATTTTGTCATTCCTGTGTCGGTAAGTATTTTCTCGACGAATGATCCGAACCTGCTCGGAATAAAATTGTGGTAGAGTGACAGAACACACCTGCGGGTAGGCCCCTTTATGAGCGCTTGTTTACGCGCATAGAAGTTACTTCACGACTGGTAATAAGTTTAGTATCTTGTGATATTGCGTTCCTAATGAAGTGTCGCGTTGGCACGTCGTATGGAACGTGTGTGCGTGTTCTGCCGTGTCATGTGTATGTGTTTTGGTAGTCACTGTCTTCCCACTCTTTGTTTTCATCTGTTTAATTTTAATTTTGTTCATTTTTTCAGTCACTGTCTTGTGAGTTGAACGATATATGTGCCTGTTTCTCATTAATGGTGGTGAAGAGGGTTGGTTGTGGTCCACCCTGATTTATATGTTTTGTGTAGTTTGTGGCATTGTTCCCCACCCTCTTAATTTTTTTTGCATGGTTTGTAATTTGCTGGTTTTGTTTTTTTCTTTTTTTTTTATATATCTCTCTCTCTCTCACCTCCACTCACCTGTGCATTGCATCCCTTCCCCTCACTGTTTTCGACAACCGATCGTGTGCGATCGCCGTCGGACCGATCGCAGGCCGCCCCCGAGCAGCAGAGGTTAGATGATGCAATTGGGTTTCTGCGAGATCATGCTGAGGTAATGCAGAGTTGCTTTTTATTTGTTTATTTTAAGATGTGGTTTTTTTGACTTTTGGTTCTGCTGCGTGTCATTGGTTGATTGGGTTGTAACCTGTTGTTAAGAGGATTTTATGAAAGATCTTTGGAAACTGATATAATTCAAGTTTTAATCATTCGGAATGGTGCGATGAAGAACACATTACTCTGAATAACTCTGAACATTTCAGGCTTTGAAAAAATTGTTTATTAACTTTGTACTGTATGGTACTGTTAGAATTAATATTTATTATCATAAAAATATTTTTGATCAAACCGTTATCATGTTGTGGTGATTTAAAAATGCTCTGAGATGGTTTAATCCAAGGGTTCTTAACATTTTCTGTACCCAGGGTGAAATTCACACTCTTATATCAACTTACAGGCAGCAAGGTTATAAATAAAACCATACAACATAATAGTTTGATCCGTTGGTTCTTGGGATTGAGACGATGGCAACAATTTTTTTTTTTCTTGTTTAACAAATTTTTGTAAATTGTAACTTAATAAGCAAATTTTAATTTTTATCGAGGTCTTCCTTGATGCGCGAAGTGTAGAAATAATAAGCCTTCGCATCTCTTTTTATGCGCTCTCTGTCATAATTTGAGCACAGGCGGATAGCTTCGCCGTTCGCGTCAACTCTGACGTAAATGTTCCACCTAGGGATTAGTCAGAGTAATTCCATTTGTCTCGTAAATAGCGAGTGCAAAGGAAGTGTTGGGTCGGGCGCGCGGTAAGAATGCGTTACTTATGACGCAGGGCACGCGGATGGAGGAGAGACTCGACGATGCCATCAACGTGCTGAGAAATCATGCCGAGAGCCAGGCACTGGGTCTTCATGCCATAGCTGCCTCCAGTGCCGCCGCAGCAGCTGCTGCCAACCTACAAACACATTCCAACGGCCTGCTTGGCCCGTACCACCACACTGCGCAACCCACACTGGATTCACATCTGGTACGAGAACTTTGCAGTGTATGTTGAGAGTTGATAAATGTAGCTTTCTTTCTTTCTTTCTCACTAATTTTAGGTTTTTCTTTCAAGAGATTTGTGAATTCTCCTGATTCATTGCTAGATGGCTCTGGCAGTCAGTCAAATCAGGATTGAATAGAAATTGGGAAGTCTCTGACAGTTGTGAATGGTTTGAAGTGGCTCAGGATAGGGTCCACTGGTTAGCTTGCCTGAATTAAACAGCTGGTTATTATTAGAAATGGGAATTTATATATATTTAATCATTCTCTGATTATTTAAGTCATAGATTAAGTATCATAAAGTTTATTTCCAAATTTATATTTAGAATCTTGAATGAAGTGTTTGTCTGCATTTGATAGTGGCTTTGGCATGGCAGGAACTAACATTTAGAGCTGAATTTAAAATGTTAGAATATGTTCTTTTTGCAAAGAGATAGTTCAATTCAGCCATGCATCTGACACAGTTTAATAGACGCTAAGAATATTACTGTTATTAGTGCTATATAAATCCTTGTTATTCACCTGCAGTGAAGAAACTTTTAAATGTAAAAAAAGATAAATAAAGCAAGATTTATTGTGTTGATGTTACGTTGCAGGCCAGTCCACATCCTGGCACTCCGGGCTCAACGGTTGGAGCACCGCCAACCTCCTACCCAGGTCTTGCCCCAACACCTGATACTGACGGACCAATTAAGATTGAGAGGCTGTCTGGAACAACTGCAAGTAAGTGTTGAGTGTGCGCATGGTTGAGAATATATGCTGTTTGGGATGCTCTTTGATGTAAATGTTGGTCACATTTGATGCTTGTAAAGTGTGGGGCGTTACATTAGACATGCAGCGTGCTGTCGATGCTGGTCTCCTGGCTCATAACACCGCCGTAAAGCCGGCAGTCCCATGTCGTAGATATACGGCGCACAAAAGAACCTTACGAGCAGGAACGAGATGTTTCGTAAGCAAAATGCAGCGGACATTTCTCGCCCAAGTCTCCTGATTCACTGCTAGATGGCTCTGGCAGTCAGTTAAATCAGGATTGAGTAGAAATTGTGCAGAGTCGGTGGCCTGGTCACTCACTACTCACAAATGCTCACTTTAAAGACCAAGAAACCTCCGAATTCGAAACATCTTCCTTTTTACGGTGCAAGGTTGTTAGCCTTGCGACCAACCCCCAACCTGGAGGACCAGGGTACCTGTCTTAGTCTGACCTCTCCCCCTCGACCAATCTGGCTAGGGAGGCCCTACCAGTAGCTATGCTACCGCCAGCGTAGTAGTACATAAATGGGTGATCATATTTATGTACATTTATTGTTGCTGGAGAATTATTCAACACTTGGTGCTCCACATTGACGCAGGTTCTTGGTGTGAGAGATTTACTGTTAGCTCTGTGTTTTAACAGAGAAGCGGAAGGAGCCACCTGGACTATCTGATACGAAACCGAGCAGCAGTGACCTTGTCAGCAGTCAGGCAAGCACGGGTGCCAATACAACAGCCCCTGCCAACTCCACTTCAGGGCAGAAGGGTTCAAAGCGGTCTCGGAGATAGTAAGTTGCAGCCTTGTATGCGATTCTGTCCCACGTTGACTTCAGGCTCGGAAGAATCATTGATGAAGTACAGTTGTTACATGCACTCAGAATACTTGTGATTAAACTCGTTAAGAAAATAGAATCCTGACTGAGGCCTTTTCTTATTTTTCAGATGCTAGAATATTTCAGTAATTGGACTAGGAAGATATGACTAAAAATGATTTTTAAGGCCGCTACATGATTTAGTGTGATTCTGTTATTTGTTGTGTAAAAGTGACTTACCCTGATGGAAATATTTACTGCTAATATTTGCACTGTATAATCATGATTCTTCTGACTGTATCCACAGAGTGCTTTTTTCGTACCTTGTCTGTCGATATATAAAATACCATTTTCTTCGTCAGCAAAGCGGTATGTGTTTTAGTCTGTAACTTTTAACATGAATAACCTGCAGGATGGCAGATTTTCCCAGAGCAGCCTGTGAACTTCTGAAAGCCAGGCAATCACCGTACAAACGCCACCTTTACGATCTATTTTTTAACACGTTAACCTTTGGACTCTTTGCTTAATTTCACCACAAATTAAATTAAGGCCTGTTTTGTGTTCCACGTTGTCACTTCAGAAAACTGCATAGTGAGTACAGTACGCAGATAAAAACACAGTATAAAGATTGATTGTGCGCAAGGCTGGAAACATACGTCAGGTATGATGAAATGGGCTTATCGCTGTTGCTCTCGCTAAAATGAATTTACATAAGATCCTATAAGTGAATGTTTTTAAAATGAGGCTTTCCTGTACCAAGTTTTAATTCAGTCGAAATTCCACTTACCAAAAGCTTTTATGGTGTTTGTCAGACCTTGTGGACAAATACGAGGGTTTTTTTTTGAAACAGCGCACAGCATCTTCCATCCTCTCTCCTTAAAATTCGGTGTACGTGTCGAAAGAAAATTATTCTTGGGATGTATTTATAATTTTTATTGATAAATGTTGCTGTTGGAGATTATGAAGTATATCAAAATGGTATTTTATTATATTGATGTTTGATAATATACGTTAAGGGGAAGTAATTGATAAACCTTATTTCTAGCATTTTGCGTGGGAAAATGGTATTCAGTTTACAGTTTTATAGATCGTCACATAATGTAATATATTGAGTTTAATTTTTAAGGGCCTACTTACATTCTGGGAGGCTTATCAGAAATCTTACGGTAGTTCTAAAAGCATCGCATGATGCAGTCTTTATCGTAGCTAAAACAGGTTATCACATGACGGTCACCACTTGGATTAGAAATTGCAGTTGTGTAACATGTATTTTGAATTGAATGAGGGTTAGTATAGATTACAAACTGACAATCAGTTGGTCCTACTGTTGCTCGAGTGCTGATGAAGAGATGGAGGATCCTGGCACAAAGGCAGTGCGCGAAAAGGAGCGTCGCCAGGCAAACAACGTGCGTGAGAGGTAAGTGAGCGGTCATACTCTTAGCTTCTCCTTCTGTAGTGGCCCGTATTCAGAAATGGGATCGAGTTTGAGACTGCCCCTGTGTTTGTTAGGCTGGACACCCTGTGCTGCTCAGTTGCTAAAGTACATCTGGCAAAGATCAGTTAATTTTTCGTTATATTCTTTATAGTCATGCCAGTAAGTTACTAAGTCCTTTTAAAAAATTTCAATTGCTTAGTGTCTTCCCTTAATTTAACACTTTGTGTTGGTTATGGGGACATTATGCATGAAACTGCGTAAAGTGGGTGCCTTCCGCATAAAATCGCGCAGGCAGCCGTAACAGAACTAGTCCAAACTCGATCCAAGTTTGCGAATAGGCCGACTAGGCATGTAATGTTGGTAACCTTGTTTTTACACACTCACAACCGACACTCAAGTCACAAAGGTCATTCATTCATCACAATATTTTCACATGATTCTTTCGTACATTTGTATCGCTGTTTTTTTATACAGCGCAGTTATGTTCGCCATGAAATGATAACTGTTTTGAATTTTTCTAAATTTTTGCAGTTGGATTTTTTAAATTCTGATTGTATTATGTTTTATACAGTTGGGCCGCACCAATTTGAAGAAAAAGGGATTTGTGCAAATAAATTTATGTGATGTATTGATGAAAATTTCAGATTGTTTTCCTCACGCTTGTGCATGCGCAACTGTAATTGTGACTTGAGTGTTGCGATAGCATCAGAGCAAGAATTGCACCTTTAAGTAGTGTTCTGTTTGAATACGGGCTTCGATAGGAGGCAAGCGTTTGCGTGGTTGCTCACTCGATCTCGCTCGTTATTCCTGTCTACCATAACCTATTTTGTTTAATTATATTCTTTGTGATCCCAGTATTCTCTCATGATGGTTACTCGAATGTCTTTAGCAATTCATCCTGTCTTTCATATTCCCACATTACGTGAATGAAGAAATCTTCTGCGAGAGGGAGATATATATATATGTGTATAAAACTATGCGCATTTATGTATGTGCATATAATTTGCATAGTATTCACTATTGTACCAAAGTTTTATTTTCTTCATAAGGACTCCATACTTTTGCAAATTCCATATCTCCAAATAGACGGGGAACGTGAGAAATGCGTACAAATTTCAGCCGAGAGACCTAGGCACGGATGAGATGATGTTAAGAGGTTGGGTATTAAGAGATAATGGATTGATTTAATTTGGTTTCAATTTGGGTTAGTGATGGGCTTTTGTGTTAATGCAAGCATGATGTTTCTTGATTTAGTTATTAACTGACTAGTTTTATTCCATATATTTACATTTAAATGCGGAAGGGGTAAGTCATTTTTAATTTTGATATGTTAGGAGGACCGGGGGGTTGAAATTCAGAAGCAACCACCAGGCATAGAGGAGAAAATGAAATGTTGAGACAAGAATCTTGACTGGGAACAAACTGACCCGTGCCCAATTTTTACATAATTTTCGTCTTTCTATCTAGAGAAATGCTGAAATAGTACAGTAATTCAAACATGGGCAATAGTTTCTTGCTCACACGTCCTTCCAAACTCACTGTTTACAATATTATTGTATTCATTTGCAATCTGCTGTCAACGGAATGTTGTTA
Source organism: Zootermopsis nevadensis (assembly GCF_000696155.1). Next base: position 565,005 of record NW_019060299.1, on the reverse strand, counting down.
AACTGAGACACTTTTGTTATGAACAATTACATCATAGCATTGTGTTTCCTTGATTATGTGACTTATAAAAATGGATCGTGGAATATATCTGTGTGGATTGTCTATGATATTGGATATCTCACCGGGATTTCTGTGCATTATTACCGACATTATATTATATATGATGCTACGAATAAAGTTCCCTAAAGTTGCTGCTATTTTGGTGATAAGATGTTCAGACATAAAAGACTTCTGTGTAAGTGAGAGATTTCTCTTGGTGAAGATATCTTCTGGGTTGTAACACCTTGTGGACTTAAAAGTAGATACCAGTGTTTCATAAGAACGTAACTGCCTCATTGACACGTCTCGCAGGGAGACATCAAATCCATCTGTGAAATCTCAGGATAGTCAGTAACCTGCCAAGATTCAAATTAGGTAGGTACAAGTTAAAAGTTACTTCCTTAAAAATTTTAAGTGTTGTCGTCACACTTACGAGCAACGATAAATTGTGACGTTGAAGATGTTTCACATGTTAGACACTTACGAGCAACGATAAATTGTGACTTTGAAGCTGTTTCACATGTTATAACAGAAACACCAAAAATATTTTGATCTGACCCTGCCGACTTATTAAGAAATTGTTTTCGTGGCTGTATGTGGATCAGGTTTGGAAATTATTCGGTGTGCCACTGCCATTTTAATGTTGATTCTAAACATTTACCAGATCTAAATTCAGCAACTTATAGGTCTGAACAGTTTGTAAGTTAAAAGTTAAAGTTGTCGCACTATACCATAAATGTGCATTTGAAAGTAGCGGTAGAGCTCCACATATTCTTACCCTTATCAGTTTATTAAGATGAGTGGTCTGTATATGCTCTAACTGGTGTGCCCCATGGCATTACCCACTGAGCATACTCCTTGTTTCATACAGACTCTGTTTCTTGGAATTAGTAAATGCAAAGAAACTGAAATGTGTATCCAACGAGCTTAATTCCGTTGCTTGAAAGAGAGAATTTGTTTTTCGTAGAGAATAATCGGTACAAACTATGCCGGGTGTTGAATGTATTGACCTTGGCTCTAGATGGGGTGAGTGGTCAGTGTTGCAACGTGGCCACACTTTACCCAGGGGAAAGGGCCACCTGGTACCCATTGGGTAAGAGACTCTTTGGGCCCCAGAGCTGATCTGATTGCAGAGACTAGAAGAAAAAGCCTTTGCTCCTACCAGGGATTATCCATTCCATTGTCTGACATAGACCTTACTTATCTGCCCTCGTCCACAAAATATGCACGTATTTCATTTATAAGAGATTTGAGGTTCTCAGAACATTAGTATCTACGTAGGAGTCCGCACAGTGTTCCTTCCCAGAAGACCAACATTAAGTGCCCCTGCCCCGCCGTGGTCATGGTAAGCTATTAACGTGAGTGCACCAAACTTTTAAAAGAAATTATGTTGACAGCATACTGTTATATATGACATGCACATCTGGGTAAATGGGTTTGTAAGTAGCACTGCAGTTAGCGAGGTCACAGATTCGGTGTTTCGTTAGTAACTCTCGGACGATTAAAAACCACGTGTGGACTGGATTTAGCACTGTGATGTTTGGGTTGGAAGGAGAGGAATTGAAATGTAAGAACAGGATACTTTAATTTGAGATTCTGTTAGATTTTGTTTATATTGTGCTGTTTTGCTTCGAGCGTTCAGAAACATACATTGGTGCTAATATGTAGAAGTAAGATCATGTCATATTAATTTTAAATGAAAAATTTGGAAGAATGTGAGGGGAAGCCATAATAATAATAATAATAATAGCCTGTGTAAATGTACTGTCTCAGCATTTTCCTGAAGTGACTGAAGGAAACTATGAAAAATTTTAGCATCT
>NW_019060299.1:547517-562641 GCF_000696155.1 Zootermopsis nevadensis | reverse complement strand
CTCGATCGCAACATTTCATTTGAAAGAAAACTTAAGTCATGTTGCGTCTGGAAGCGAGTTATGAAAATGATGACTGTGAAGAATTGCTGCATAATGATATTCAGTAACCAACATGCTGTTCTTCACTGCATCCAATATAAGGAGGAAACGTCATACTTACATGAAATGTTTCTCTTGTACCAACTGTTGTTCGAGCGCGGATGAAGAGGAAGATCCTGATACAAAGGCAGCAAGAGAGAAGGAGCGCAGGCAAGCCAACAATGCACGCGAGAGGTGAGTGGAGAGCAAACACGCAAACGCTGCCCTTCTGATATTTTAAGTTGCGTGGCCAATAGAATGCTGTCATGTAATTAATTTGTGCTTTGTACTGATTTCTGTTGTTAGTGGTTAATGAAAAGAAATAATCCTCTGTATTTCAGGAATTATGTCCGTGCAACGCGCGGTTTTATAGAATTGGCATGTTTTGTGTGTAAGAAATATTATTGTTCCACAAAACTTTGTGTGGACTTTGGCTCTAAGGTTGTACAGAATTTTTCACAATGGAAAGTTTTGACTTTTTGTTGTGTATGTGTTGTGACTAATCCATTCTGCACCCACAAAATGTAAATACAGCCTCTTTAGTTTATACTAGTCCATTCTGCACCCACAAAATGTAAATACGTCCACTTTTGTTTCTACTAGCCATACATGTGCTGCTTTATTACATTATAGCATTCATGTGGCCTGTTTGTTGGTCGTGCATGCAACTTAATTTTGTTGTATTAGTGTTTCTTACAGCAGTGTGTGTGGTAAATGAAAAATTAAAATATTCAGTGAACTTCTTGATAAGATTACTTTGCTTAAAAGAAATTTATTGACATTCCAAGCACAAGGATCCGGTGTTTTATGCTTTACTTTGAATCTTGTAACAAACCAAAGTAAAATTATTCTCTCGCTGTATATTATCCCTTTTGCTCTTTGCAACTTTTCTGTCATGTTTGATGGTATCCTTGATTGCTCAGTGGAGATTTGCAGCCTTAATTAGACGATGGTACAGCCAAGTCACTGTGGTGTTCGAACCATTTAAATGCCTTTATTTATATATCACAGCTTCTTTTCAGAATGAATCGAACACTGCTTGAGCAAGCTGTTGAATTGCATTGCAGTAATGTTGAACATCGTCTGCTGTTTCATTTAACCTTGATATTCCTTGCGTCACTTGTTGCCTTGCGCTGCCCAACCCTGCGTCACTCTAGAATACCACTAAACCATTAATCGCAGAAACTTTGACAGGTTTGATTTGCCTTTTGTTATTACTTGTTATTGTACTGACATCGATGTTAGTTTTATTTTTTGTATCTGTTTCTGTGATTGGGACCAAACTCCGTACCCTGGTGGTTTACCGTGGTTAGTATACAAATTTAATATTGAGAGGGTTCTGGGTTCAGTCCTGACTGTTGTTTCTATTATCGAAAATGAAAGTGAATCAGTCTGTGCAATTAAAAGTCGCTCGAAGATGGACTAAAATTATATTGCATATCAAATATACAGTACTTCAGACAGTGGACACTGTCCAGCGTATGAAATTGGTAATTGTCAACAGAAATTCTGAACCTGTAACTCATAGGTAAAGTGAGGAGAACTGCACTGGAGCCAATGTCATAAGGATGTGATTGTTCATATTGCACAGTTATATTTGTGTTTGTAAACCAACTACAGTGAAACACAAATCTAATGCCTTCTGCATGTCTTGCAGTGTGGCGCCTTCACTCACAAGGTTTTGCTATGCGATCTCAAGTACAATTTTTACAGTGTTCCTTTTGGACTGGGACAGGGGGGAACATAAGTAACTAGTATTTTTTAAGAACTTGATCAGTACCAAGATTCTCCAAAGTATTTCTGGGCTGATAAATATTTTACTGTTTCCATGTAAACATTGCTGCATACCTACTGCTCAGCTGTCCATCTGTCTGCCTGCAAAACGTCTGGTTCCTAAACACATTTGTCAAAATCTAGCAATGTAATGTTTTCAGTTTGTAGACTTTTTGTCTGAGAATTATTCAAAATGGTGGGGGGGTGTAACTGTAACTTCTGTTCATGGCCTTCGGTGATACATAAATTAGAGGAATTTTTAAATTTATTTTTTTATTGAATCACATTATGAACTTCTCATATTTGTGCACGACAGTTTTAAAAGTTATGCGTTAGGAAACCAGTTAAAAAAATTTAAGCAATGTGTATTGTTATTCTTCATGAAATGTTGTTTATGCAGAGATTTGTTATTTGTTCTTTATTCAGCCCATGTTCTCCAATGATCTCTGTCATGTTGGAAATATATTTAGCTGCATCAATTCACAATCTAGCAGAACCATTTGCATGCATAATTTTTTTTATATGGAATGTGATTTTGTGAACAATTGCATTCTTGTGAATTCTTTCAACAATTTATCTTGTCAAAATACCAGTAAGGTCATGCTGAAGGAAGAGGACTTAGTGGTGTTTTTTTTTAAATTTCTTATTTTAACACTAACTAACTAGATGGCTTACCGAACCCGAAGATTCATCACCGAATTAACCAAAGCCCTCCACCGGACCCTGTCCTGGGCCAACAAAATCCACTCTCCTTCAACTCCTATCTCCCATAGATCCTGCCTGACATTATCCTCCCATCTACGTCTAGGTCTCCCCAGCGGTCTCTTCCCCTCAGGCTTGCCAACCAGTACCCGGTGCACACCTTCTGTCCCATCCATGCGCGCTACATGCCCCGCCCATCTCATTCTTCTCGATTTAATCACCCTGGCAATATTGGGGGAAAAGTACAGATTTTTAAGCTCACTTATTTTAACACTACTTTTTTTTAAAGAAAACACATCAGAAGCTGTGAAGATTGGTAAGTTCATATCGTTTATCCCAATGCAAACTCCACTGACATGACACAAAGAACAGAAAATGTCTTTTATAAACAGCGTGTTTCCTTTTCCATTTTAAAGTTAGAAATACATGATATTGCAGTTTTTTATCTGTGCTGTTTTTGGGATTCTTGTTAAAGAAATGCAAATTGAAACTAAATTGAAATAATGGGGTTGTCTTAACCCAGTGTTTTATTTGTACTGTTCAATTTTACAAGTAAACAATGGCAATTTGCCCGAGAAGGAATGATAATATTGAAGATGGCTGTCTCCTGGGATGTTGTACCATGTAGTTTGGTAGAAGCTTATCAGCATTTTAGAGGCGCTTGCTTTCTCTGTCACAGGGTGATGAGAGCCCTAATTGAGGCAGCAAGCACCTCTAAAATGCTGATAAGCTTCTACCAGACTACATGGCACAACATCCGAGAGACAGTCATCTTCATTCTCATGGCTTTTAGAACCTGAACTCTCAAAAAGGATAATATTAATGGTACACGTGACACAAAATAGTCAGTCAGCCGAACTGAAAGACATTGTCTGTTCTTTCTGTCACAGGATACGGGTGAAAGACATAAATGAGACTTTTCAAGAGTTGGGGCACATGTGCATGGTGCATCTTAAAACAGACAAAGTCGAATCCAAACTTAATATTCTGCACCAAGCCGTTGAGGTTATAACCGCATTGGAGCAGCAAGTACGAGGTAGGACGTGTGAAACAAGTGACTCGACACGCTCGCCATTCACAGGGTCTGTTCCGCGGTTTATTGTATTCTTGCTATTCCGTCACAGAAGTGGCAAAGGCACTTCTTACCGCGGTATTTAAATTGAAACGAATTGTTACAGTGGCTGTCAGGCATTGTGAATGGCAGGCATGTCGATGACCAGGGTGTCTTGCGATTGCTGTATGTGGTGTGTACTTATAGGATACGGATCCGGGACATCAATGAAGCACTGAAGGAGCTTGGGAGGATGTGCATGACACACCTCAAGACAGACAAACCCCAGACGAAGCTCGGCATCCTCAACATGGCCGTCGAGGTCATCATGAACTTGGAGCAGCAAGTCAGAGGTCTGCTGTAGTGATCTGATTGACAGTGCATTTAGTTCGTAATAGAGAATATAAGAAGACATGTATATTATTTCTTGAGAACGCAATTTTTCATCCATTCATTGAATGTGGATTTTGGAAGGTAAAAGGTATCCCAAGTAAATAAGGTTCACCTTTATTCTGGTGTTTATTGCATAGGGAAATTCTTACGAAATACTTGATTCCATTTATTTTTATGTCTTTAATTATTGTTGGTCATACTGTTTTGGTTTGATGTAGTACAGCCACATTATTTTTGGAAAGAAGTACCTGAATAGGTCTTGAGCAGGAAGAAACATTTTTGGTGCCTTCAGAAAGTTTGCTTGAAACAGTGCTGAATATGTGCCAAAACATTGAATAAACTAATATGTTATGTACATTATATGACTGAGTAGATTTTAATCGAGTATAAGAATGTAGTAGAATTCTGCCTCAAAGGTGCACTAAATCAAAATTTTGCTGTTCTTCTCCCCTCTCCTATAGAGCGGAATCTGAACCCTAAAGCAGCTTGTTTGAAGAGACGAGAAGAGGAGAAAGCAGAGGATGGTCCTAAGCTGGCAGGACATCACCTCGGCCACCCGGGACCACCCCACATGACACAGCCACCTTTCCCAGCAATGCCAGTAAGCGAATTTGAGTATTAATTGAAAATAAAATTCTCGTTCATGTCAGATGAATAACATACTCAAATGTATTTGTAGTCTGGTAATGTTTTTACATGAATAGATTATCAAATAATTTACATAACCCAGTATTAATTACAACATTATTTTCTCTTCCTTCTTCGCAGTCAGCCAACCTGAGTAATTGTCCACCCTGTGAAAATGTTTATTTTATTATTGAGTTTGTTGGTGCATTTTATTATGAACTTGCAGCTTGGTGTAAAATATATGCAGCATGTTTCAGTCTAATAAGAAATGTCAGAATCGTAATGGTTGATGATTTTCTTGATTCTCCTTCTCTCCTTTCTATGTCCTGTACCATGATGCTACGAAGTTAACGCCGGTTCTTTTTCTTTCTTAGGGTCCACCTTTACCACACAACCCATCTCAACCCCAGTAGCAGAGGGGGATGATCTTCGAACTCCCGCCATTTTATGATTCCAGGTGAAGACCATGGAATGGGACTTTCCATCAGGGGGTGGGAAAGTTATCATTTGCTGTGAATGACAGTGTGTGTGATGGAGCAACGCACAGCATGGACACAAACTGACGTGTCACTGGGGGAATGGACTATGTGAAGAATTTGTTTTTTTTTTTCATCCTTTAGAAGGGTGTTACTTAGGAAGGATTAACCTCTTCACCCCCCCATGACAGACGGTATTGGTATCGGCAGTCGATTTCCTATCTTAATCATGTAAGTATATCGGAAACTAAGGCACAATCATTGATCTTGGCCAGTACATCTAGAAGAGAGAAGAACATCAGTGTGTGTGTTACAGAGGAAAAAATGATGATAAAATCTCTTAATACGAGAAAACAATAATTCCTACCCCCTTGAGTTCAATGTTCCACAAATATATGAAAATATATATATACATATACTTTTTTCATGATGCCATTTACAAACATTTTCCTATCAGCAAATAATAGCCATATTATGATGTCCCAGTCCTATTATTATATTTTAACTTGAGCTGCCTTAACAAATAATCCCCTCCCCCTCCTGTCCTTTATTATGTACATTATCATATTTTATAGTTTTATTAGTAAGTGCGACAATATGAAAGAATGGTGAAAAAGTATGAAGACGATGTTTATTGTATGGAACGCAGCCTACCAACTGGAAGTGTTTAGTGTGTGAAAGATTATGGTGCAAGAGAAAGGAGTTAGAGTAGATAGTTGCCTTTATACAGACTTTTTCGGAAGAGTAATATAATTGTTTTGTTTTTTGTCTGAAAAAATTGGCACAGTTGAACGTCCCAAGAACATTATAGGAAAAAAAAATCTATTTGGAAAGATACAAATTATGAAGGTTATCTTCGGGTTAATTGTATAACAGTAATAAATATTTTAGAAATTACTCCTTTTTGTTTTGCTTTTTCAAGAAGTTGACAAACATTAGGCCCAAGAGTGATGGATATTGTGAAGTGATAAAACTTTTGAGACATTTTCATTAGCAAGGTATGTCTGCTTTGTAATTTTCCAGCACGAGCAATGAACGTGAACTGGATTTTCTGACCGGTATGTTGGGCATGTTACATATGTGATAAGCTGACAGGGCGTGGTTTGAGATGATTGTGTGGAAGGGGTTACAAAGATCTGGGGAGGGTGCTATTTTTATTTTCAATTATTACAACTTTTTCATTAAGTGGAAAAATACGAATTTGGTGAATTATAACTCTACCACGCAGAGAACATACACAATAATGAACTGAAGTAAGAATATGTTCAAGTAAGGCAGAAAATGGCCCACAGGTTTCAGAGATTAATTGGAAATATTAATCACCTCCACTTAATAAAATTATTGTAAAAAGTTTCTGCTTTATTCTTTTCAGCAATTTCCAATATAAGACAGCAATTTATGTGTATGGCCTACTTTTTGTGTTTACAACAACCCGACTTTCATTTGTTTTTCAGTAGGAGGCCATGACAATTCCAGAAAGTCTGTTTAGAGTGAATTATGAAGTCAACAATTTTATATTTATTTACAACTTGAAGTTAGGCTTGAAGAGTATTGGTGGATTTGTTTAAGTGTAATAATTGTATTTAAACCAGTTAAGTGATGGATAGAGGGCAGACTTCACTGATGTTGAGATTATTTGTGTGCTACATGCCTGTTGCAGCAAGACAGTTCTTTTGTTTGTTTTTTTCTCCTTGAGGTTTTGTTAATTTGTGCTTGAAATATACTTTCTTCTTGTTGCTGTGAAGTGGATTTCGTACTGGTAAGCTGTCTTTGCTTGAATGGGCAAATTTATTATTCATGGCAGTTTTAATGCTTAATTTATCTTGATTTGGTATGCTTTGAAGAACTGATGATCATTCATGGCTTTGCTGATTTTTTTTTTGGTTCTTTTACAGGCTATATTATGTAAAGTCATCATTTTTGTAAAAGTTTTATTGCTTTGTTTAGAAATGTATTGAATTTGGAACCAAGAAGCAAAGTGTGTGTTCCAACAAGAACTTTTGTGAGGTTATGTTACTGTAATCATAAATGCTTCCTTCATCTCTTGCCATAGACTGAGATTATTGAGATTGGTAAGTATAAATAAATAAAAAAAACCCAGAAAATGATAGAGTTGTGCCCATGTTCCCTAGAAGCTCCCTGAACTGCGGCCAGAAAGAATCTATGCTATGTCGTTCTAATTTGTAAGTTTGCTCAGTATGTAATTGTGGTATATTTAAACAATTATGATTTGTAATGGTTAGATTACTGTACATTTCTACCAGACTGCACAGTGCAAGATCCAAGAATTCATGTTCATTCTTCTCACTGTGATAACCTGAAGTTTCACGTAAGTTAGGTTTGTTTATAAAAATATTTGGCAATATTTAATGAATTTTTTTAATTTTCTATTTAGACTTATTTATTATCTTCGCATGTATTTGCGTCCTCCGGTTTCACTTTTATTGCGCTATCAGATTTTTTCAAAGTTATCGCATTAAATACGGTAAAACAGTGAAATGTGAGCATGCACACGTATGTGCCTATGTTTATCTGAATGTGTTCCAACTTACCCGTCTCATTTCACATACTTGAACCGACGTACTTATACTAAGAATCATTGTACTACAAGTAAATTTTTATTGAGATTTTCCATCTGAATTGTCAGTTCAGTCATTATATCCTGTATGTTGTCAAGTACGAAACTTCGGTATTGCGTGCAAGATTTCAGGTTGTTATGGCGACAAGTATTAAGATGGATGTCCTCTGGGATATTGCACCATTACTCTGGTAGATATTGATCAGCATATCAGAGACATTTGATGCCTCTATCGTCAGGGACTTAATTGTACAGCGTTCCAGAAATCATCCTATCTCCCCCCAAGATGGTTGTGCCCTGAAATGTTCACAACGATATATAGAATGATTATGTAGCCTCTTGCCTTTAGAAGGCTGTAATTTATTTGCGGGTACATTAAATATGAAATAGTGATGTTTTCAAGGTTTTTTTAGAAATTGGATTGTAATTTGACTAGTTTTAATTTGGATAAAATACTTTAACCCTTATTTTTAGAAATTGGATTGTAATTTGACTCGTTTTCATTTGGATAAAATACTTTGAACCCTTGAACGTCTGCAAAGGGCTTGTGTTTGTGAGGAAAATTCTTTGCAAAATTGACATCATACATGTTTGAGGCTATTTTTTTAAAATATCTTGTATAAAGTATACTTCTACATGTTATATCGTGTCATGAAAATGTTGAAATGGAATTAGAGAAATTAGGACATTTCCTAGTGTGCCAATGCTCTCGATTTGATAGTATTTTTATTAGCGAATCTGGTCACACTGTGCTACATAGTTTGTACAGTAAATGCAAAAATATTTGTTAATTGTACTTCAGAACCATTTAGTGTAGCTTATGGAGATTGATGTAGGCTCTAGTGTCTTCTGGCTTCAAATCATTGGTCTTGAATTTGGGCACAATTAAAATTATTTTCTGTTGCTTGTCTGATAGTTATGATTCGGAGAGGAAAGGAGCGTTAAAATACTTTGGTTTCTGAGATCTCATACATTATACAATGAATATTTTCTCAAAACCTCACAGCCTTGTACAGCAGCACTTTTGAAATGTTTGCCTATGCGGTTCATGGTAATCTTGGCTATATAGTGTAATATATTATGGGAAATTTTTCCCCCTTTAACGATATACAAAAACCAAGAAAATTTAATTTCAGCTCGACCAATAGAACATAGAATTTATAAAGGCTTATTGGTGAATGTGATGTATGATTTGTGTCCATACAGTACAAATTAGATACAGCTGTGCAAAGAGGGATGAAGTTGTTTTAGTAAGACGTCAAAAGGAATGCATGAAGAATTTCTCTTGGTGTGAAGCGGAGATATTCTTAAGAGTGTTTTCAGCTAATCATTGACATTTGTGCCTTGTCAGATATTTAATACTAGTAAAGTATTTGAAGCATCTGTTTTGTTCACGCAACTGCTTCTTGGTTTCATATGTGATATGGAAATTGCTGGAAAGCATTTGAACAAAGGTTATATATCTCTTTGTAAATTCATGGCAGTCCCATTGTCAAATGTTTGTATGTTATGTATAATTTTATTTCTGTGTTTAGTTTTTTTTTTTTTTGTTTGTTCTGACATTTCCCAAATGTATTTTAGGTAGCTAATGGTAGCTAAAAGATATAATCGCGAAATGCGTAATTGATATTTTTAATTTTTGTCTGTAGCATATTTAGACATGTTTTTAGTTCGCAAGTTGCATTAATATGTCTTAATGTTTACTTCTATTCATTATTATTTTTATTAATTTAATGTTATTATCACATCCTTCCTTCCAAAGTTATTAAGAGACAATTCGTACCAACTTTATTTATTTCTATTCTCTTAACAGGGTGGTGATCAACCTAAATTTTAAATAATGGTACAGCTTATTCATAATGCATATTAATATATCCATTGCAGCTGTACTTTGTGCATTTTGGACTGTAAGAGTTAATTTTATGTAACAGAAACAACTCTTCTAGACTGATTTTTAATAGTAATTATGGATCAGCATTTATGGGGATTTTACAAAATTGCTATTTTGTACATGAATATATTTGAGGTTTAGTATTTGGTATTTTCTAATTTTGTGACTTAAATTGATACTTGTTTTAAGCTAGAACAGACCCTCAGATTTAGTTGTAATAGCACTGTATAAAACACCACAAGTCCTTACTTCTTGTACGGAAGTGCTACCACCATCTGTTCATAGTTGTTTTCTTGTTGCAAGTGGGGTTGCCAACTGTCAACTCACATACGTGGATTTCGCTATGGATATATTGCATCCTGCAAGATTTTCTTTTATCCCTACATTAGTTTATTGTTGTCTCATCATCGTTAGTAGAAGGCTCTTTTAAATATTTGTTTAAAATATACTTGTCTAATAAAAAATTTATCACAGTAATTGAGAAGAATACAAATTTGATTATACTTTTAGTGGGGTCCTGATTTTTATCTTAAATTATGTGCATTTGGGCTGTATATGAAATATATCTTTTGGAACATTTATTGCCAGTTTTTCACAGTAACAATACAGAATGGGTTTTTGAAGGCGACATTGAAAAAAAAATATTTTGTGAACCGTGGTCTTTCAAGTTATTATGGCGTGTGATTCCCAGCATTTTGCAGGCACATATCACCACCTTCTTGAGGGAGGTGATACATCCCTCCAAAATCAGCATCACATCACAGAAGACTATTGATTAAGCCTTATATAAGCATTTATGTGATGTGGACAAAGCCTTGTTTCTCTCATCCTTTCAATTATACATGTAGTATGTGGAGAAAAGAAAATGGTGCAGACGAGTTCATTTAGAAATTTAGAACAACAAAAAATATAACCTGACAATTGACAACCAATGGGATATTAAGTTGTGTCAGGTATTAATTTTGGTTAAAGGCTGAATCAAAAATTTTGTTCACTGTTCTGTGAGAGTGACATATGGCATTCTTAAGATTTTATATTTGTATAAGGTGAGAATTTTGAACGGAAAGACGCTTGGTAAATGTTTTGTAATAGTAAGAAAGCTTTAGTTCATAAATATCTGCAAAACTTCATTGTTGGTATATGCAGTTGACAGTTGGCAATACTTATCCTTGCTGGTATCATCATTGTTCTTGCATTTCATTTGTTACTGTTCTGATTAAGAATGGCTTTAGGCAGCAAGTTCCCCAGCCTTACTCCGCGTTTAAAGAGGCGTTTAATGGTAATGGAACAATTAATCCAAATTTTTAACATCATAACTTTATAAAATGGTAACAGTGAATCAGTTGTGATAACTGATGATGAACCTGTTCTGTGTAATATATTATCACTATAATAGTATAATGTAATTTTCATTACGCTAGACAGCTCCACTAACTAAAACAAATTCTAGAGTGCTCTTATTGCTGCAAGGAGGATGCAGCGTCTCTTTCTTTCCTGTCCCTCTCAGTGGGAGCCTGTGTGAGTGGTGGTTTATTATTTTTCTGGTGCAAATATTTTCGGATCCTGCTTTAACAGAGAATACATAAAAATGAATTGTTTTATCCCCTCCCCCATGGAATTCCGAAAAATTGTGCCATGGAGAATGTGAAGTGTATAACTGAGAGAAGTAACATACATCTGGTAGCTTGTTACTTGAGAGAAAGTGTCTTTTTTTTTTCTTTTTAAAAACCAAAATGTAATTATTATAAAAACAAGAAGAATGCCTGCTCCTGGTGATTCTTTTCAATGGAAAAATATTTGACAAGATAACAGTGACATAATAAATGTGCCATTTTTCCATGTGTCGTTTGGTGTTTTGCCCCCTCCCCCCCCCTCTCTTGCTCCCTTATTTGTTCTCCGGTCCTTTGGTTATTTTGTGGTTTTGAAATCTGTCATTTGATTCCATGCTACCGTTGTACCATGAGTTTGTACAGAGGCAGGTAATGTTGGAACTCTCATGTTCAGAAATGCCATTTGACCACCTCCTGCATCCTGTCTTCCAAGACATATTTCAGTATTATTCCTGTTCTCCATCTTGGTCTTCAAGCATTATGGTACTGAATTTTTCCTTGCCAAAACTGTGTGTGTAGTTATTTCTTTCTATCAATTCAGCACACGTAACATTTCTCACTGGTGAACCATCAGTTGTTCATAACAACAGTGTCTTTGTACACATTATCTTTAGCCATTTCAATGTAGTCCCTGTCTTGTTTCCTGAAGGCCCATTTTAATAATATCCTCCAACACCTTCGTCTCACAGCGAAGTTATCTCTGATGTTGCCGTCTCTCACAGATGGACCTGAATAATAATTTTTTACTCATATTCATTCATATTGTGTTCTTCAGGGTTGTGGTTGTTGCATTTGGTCCTAAGGCATCTGGATACAAAATTTTGATTGTTACAAAAACATGTTTGAATTTGGTGGAGAAGAAAATCTTTTGACACGCCTGTGTGCAGTTTGGAATGTGCGTACATACGATGAGATTGGATCAAGTTACTTTCGGGATGGGAATCAGTGGAGAGGTGCAGTGTTTATGCTTGAAATGTACACTAACATGTCTTGTATTTTTATTCAGACCTTCTCATTGTATATACATATGTATTTACAGCAATAGCTTTCGTTAAGCAAAAATTAAGTCTTATATTTTGGTAAAACAGTGCTTCAGTTAGGTTCTTGATGTTAAAGCAACACAATTATTAAAAAAAAAATCTATTAGCACAGCTGGAAGTTACAAAGTCTGTGGCTGATCTTTGAAACAATTCACGATTCATACCAGTACCACCTACGCCTCATGTAAACTGTTAACGTGTTTCGGTGGTTTGGAAATTGATTTTAGTTTTCCATTCAAGACTGAAAAATAATGGAAATGATCATCGGTCTTGATCTTTTAAATTGAGAAAAGACCGTCTGCGACTAAGCTCGACGTCTTGAAGGCAGTACAGGCTCCACATGTGTATGCCATCAGAACCACTAGGACAAGCAGGGGTGATACTAAACGGACAGAAATGGCCCTGCACCATGTACCTTGCACGACCTGATGCGTGAGGCAAGGAGGGTTGTCGTGAAGAGCAACGAAGTAGAGAGATGGAAGTACAAGTGGCTAGATTAGACTATAAATGTTTGGGAGTAAGAACACTGCAAGCAAACTAAGGTGCAAGCTGTTTCTGTGGGTTTATAGGTGATACTACAGTGTGCGTAAATAGAGAATTGCTCATTATGGTATTTGAAAAAGGAATAAAATCATCACATGAATTATATTCATCATTCTTAATATCAGGCTCATCAGTAAAAGTAAACTGTCCCACTATTTGCCATGAAGTTGCTTGGGGATTAGGAATTGTAGCACCTCGTTCTTGACTTTGGCACTAGGTGGATGTGAATGGTGCTATGCTTTACCCCCCAAAGGAAGGGACCCCGTAGCCAGTCTGGATGCGGAGGCTACAATAATAATTCTTTGTGTCTGCCAGAGATCTGAGCTACCCTGTCTCCTAGTCACATCAGTTTCAGTCTTTTGTCTGCTCATTTGCCGCGTATAGACGAGACTCGTTCCTTGTTTAATGCGTAGTCAATCTTAACTTGTTTGTTTGTTTGTTATTCACTACATGCTTTGCCATGTTTAATTCAGTGGAATACAGTAATATTAAATGTTCCTTGTCATGCATAATACACTAAAATGTAGCATATAAAGGGCCCTTAAATTAAGTTAAAATTAATTAATTATCATCTGACATATTTAGTAACAGATTTCCATGTGGAACCACCTTCTTACATAAGAGGCTACAGGATCACTCGAATGGCTAATTTCAACACAAAATTCATTCATTCACTGCCTTCCATGAGCCTGCGTATTGTTTTTCTCGGACAACAGAGCAGATGAACCGCGTGAAACATGATGAGTAATCACAAGCCCATGTCACTTGATTGCTATGGAATATTGCTTCAGAAGGACTTTTGTATTGCTTAGTAGTTTAATATGATATATCCAAGTTTTATCTTTGGCATTAAATTAAAATTATACAGTTTAAAAATAAAGCGCAGAGAAACAATATGAAGGAATACATTCCTGAGAAACTTTACAATTGCTATTCATATTGAATCTTGTCGTGGTTAATTGCAGTTCTTTTTGAACCCACTCTACTTGAATATGTGGCAGACAGCGTGTTCACAGAGTCTGAAGTCCTATGTAGTTGGTCCAGATCCCAGTGATGCTACACAACACGTGATTTCTGCCAGTTTTAAAAATTTTGAAGGACCTCCACAGTGCGAGATCTGAAATTGTCACAGCGGCAGTGTCGATGTTCTTCTGAAGAACATTCTATATAAATAGAATTAAAAAATTATCTTTTACATTCTAAGTACAGCACTCTGTATTTGCAATGACATACAATATGCTACGCATCTGATACATTTTTCATTTTATACCAATATAAAAGTTTATAACGTTCGTCGTCGTCTCTGAAACTCTACCATAACCGTGATTTTCTGGTGTAAGTCAATTCTGCAGTGGCGAATCTTTGATATGGATGACTGGAAGAGATGTACAAGGACAGTAGAACAGCATCACTCTCCCAATGACAATGTGAAATGAAATGTAAGCTTCAGAAGAACAGGTTCGTCCTTCTCTACTCTTTGCTTGTTTCTAGACGAGTATGTGTTGCGGTAACTGCCTTCCTTTTATGCTGTGGCGTTTGTTGCGACTGTTGTTCCTCACGTTGCTTCAGGTCTTGGATAAGCGGTGATATTTCTGATATGGGTGTTCCTAAAACTTCTTCACACGCATCTTGTATCTCCTGATCCAACATCAATGATGAAATCTGGTCATCAGTTAACATCTCCACACTGTAAAAACAAAATAGCTCCCTTCTTAATATGCCACCACGAAAGCACACACTAATATCAATGTGGAAATTGTAAGTTATGGGAAATGATTTGGATTATGAAATCGTCCAAGTCATTTCCTAACACGTGCTTACACACTACTGTATTTTGGAACACCACACTGAAGAATGTCATATCTTTTCTTTGGGAATGCTCCTGAAACCTTACCAGGGAACGTCCTCAGTTGCATAGACGAGCATGGAAGTGAGAGACTGGGAGTCAGTCTCTGGCTACGGTGACAGTTTTTAAATTGCCATATTCAGTCCCTTCCTGCCTGTACCCAGTGAGAACTGCGTGCTGTATGGTTCGCGTGTTTTGGTAAGATTTTTAAAGATCACGTGCAAAGTAAGACTGAACTGAGTGTAGCTCACCTAGCAAGACTCTCACTGTCAGATGTTGAGTCGTCTTCAGCATTGAGGTATGTCATAGACTTCTCCAGCGGTGATGGCACTTTCTTGGTGAGGATACTTCCCTTCCCCTCTGAAATTACAACTTTATGTAGAAGTGCTATTACCACAAGAAGTTACAGGACTAAACAAAAGAGGTGACAGTATCCATCCCATCTCAGAAATTTGTACATCCATAATTTTTATATTATTGTAGTGACATGACCAAGTTTCATAAAAATAGGTGACC
>NW_019060299.1:509852-547395 GCF_000696155.1 Zootermopsis nevadensis | reverse complement strand
GACGCCCAGAATTATTTATCATAATCCTGTCTCTACATAGCAGATGTGAGAGGTGCGATGTCATACCTGCACTAATTTTGTTGTCTTGCTCCACTTTATCAGGCACTGCTCGTGGCTCACTGGCTCGCCTTTCAGTAAGCGATGATATATTGAGCATCATCATGCCATGGGACAGCAGTTCCTTGACTCTCTCAGTAGTGGGCCCTCCCCACAGAAGTGTGTCCAGACTCTGACGCCGGTTCAAGTTCCCCTGGTTCTGTTCGCTGATATCGGCTGATGCTGTTGACCGTGATATCCATCCGGATATGCTGGAGTCCAGTTTGGCCTTTGTCACTATGTGGCCAACTGCAGTTCTCTCTTCCGGCTTTGTGACTTGTCCATCTGAGTTCTCTGATAACAAAGGGTGTTCCTCGTATTTTTTTGAAGCTGTTTCAGCCCACATCTGTCCATTTTCAGAAGCCTGTATGACTGGAGAGGTATTCTGAGAGATGGTAACTGTTTTCTTCAGTAACTTGGGGCTGAGTTGTTGGAATGTTCTCTCAGGGAAGCTCGCTGCAGGTAGGAATGGATTCTTAAGAACACTGGTGAAACCAGATGATTCAGACTTTGTTGTCAAGTCATTCTGCATAGTTGTGGATGGCATCTGGTCCATCAATGGGGAGTACTGAATATAGTCCCTGTCAATGTGTCTGGAGGCAACTGACCCCATTTTTGCAAACGTTTGTGACGATTCCTCTGGAGAATCAACAAGGCTAATCTCAGTCCAGATCTGATCATTAGAGTCGTTCCGTGGAAGCAGTGGACTCTCCGCTGAACTATTCCTATCCTCACTTTCAGAACTACCGCCACCACCGCTGTCATCGGCCTGGCCATCATCTCCTTGTTGCAAGAATGGATCAGAATCCATCTGTGTCGATACTTGACGTTGATCCACAAAACTTGTCTCCATAATCTTTAATGCTGATTTGTTGGCAATGCTATGTCTTGGTGACATTGACACAGACTGCAATGTGTTTTGTGATCGTATTGTCAGCTGTGCGGTCTGTTGAATGATGCTTGTGTTCTCAGCTGACATGCTTTTACTTCCAGAAAGATCAGGGAGACCCATGTATTCAGACGTACGTAAGCCAGTTTCTTTATCACCCTGCCAAAGATGCAGTAATGCCAAATGAGCTTGAACTTGACAAAATAAGCTTAGAAAATATAACTCCAGGAATAAAATAGCACATCATTCCTATAAATATTAAATTTGGTGTTAATTTTGCTTCCAAAATTGTTATGCATATTCTGAGTCTCAAAATTTTGGTTTTGGCATGCGGAAGATTTTCTCTTTATTAAGCGTTCTACTGCTGCTTGAAATGTTTTCTTTCCACCTCAGAACTATTTAAGAAGATGAATAAAAGAATTTAAATGATGTCCAGCTCAAAACGGCTGATATAACTAGTGTCAGTTTTAGTGAGACAAATGTATCTGTTCATACAGCCAACAGGTGCTCACTTATAGGGTTAAGCTATGGACATAACACCTACAAAAAAAAAAAGGATGATAACCTTGGAAACAACAGGTGATGCATTTGGTCCTAGTTTCTCAGGAAGGCGCAGAAACTCCTCCCCAGAGTCTGAGTCAGGGGGCCCTGTGCCAGTGGAATCAGACCACATGTCTGCAAACAATGAACATCACTGAAAATTTTATAACTCAAATACACAAACACAATACCCGCAGTAATTTGACGCAGTTTCTCTCTTGTGTATGAAGAAAGTCCTTACGCTTTATTACTCAGCTTGTAGCTATGACAGAACAACTGTGGATTAGAAACAACCACAAAATTCTTCAATATCCCTAAAAAAGTTAATAAATAAACAATTTCTTTATAGACTTTACTTACAGCTATAAAAATCATGCTGGTACCACAGATTTGTTAGTTTAAAAATTGAATCCATGGCATAACAGCTCCAGAGCCAAAGCCGACTAGCTTGACTGCTGGTCTCACGTTCACATGCCTAAGCAGAGGTGAACGATCATTCAACTAGATATAGGGTGACATGTGGTCAGCACGACGAACCCTCAGCCATCGCTAACTTTCCTGACCGGATTACGCTACCCATTGTAGCTCCCCAAATTCCTCACGATGCTGGGTTGGCACCGGTCCCATACACTGGTTGAAAGCTCATGAGAAAATTTCTTCTCCCCCGAGACTCGAACCAGCGCGCATTCCGTATCGCCGATCCGAAGCGTGATGCCTCAGACTGCGCGGCTATGGCACGGGACCAGATTTGTTAGTTACCTCACTGTATAAATGTCTGGTTAGTATGAGTGCAGTATCTTGTTAGTGGCGGCTACTGAATAAGATCAGCGTGTATAAATCTTGGCAATAGAACTGACTATTGTTTCACCAGTCCATGAGTCACCAAAAAAGGATTTACCACCTGAAAGAGCCTATCACCAGTAACAACTGCAAGCAGGAAACTAGTAATTCGTTTGTATGATCTGAAGCTTTCATGGCGACTAAGTGTAATGAATTCTTCTCGGGCTGCGGGTCGTGTAAAGCGGTTTAATGGAGAAAGCATCAACGTTTTGAGAACCATGCTCGTCCTCAGGGTACTGCACAGTAATCTGAGGACAATAATTTATTATAGTAATTTGTTGACATCATGTGCATCTACACATTTATTTATTGACCCTTAATTATTTTAATTTGGACATGTTGCACACCTTCTCTGCTTTTGTGTGGTCGGAATGAGTTCTCTTGAAAAGAGACGCCGTGCTTCTTCTATGAGACTCCTTGTGACATTGGTAAGCGCTGAAGGGTTATAAAAAAGGACACTTTTTTAGCAAACAACAGAGGATTATCGTGTTCTTTTGAGTTGCGACATCATGTAGTGTTGTTAATGGTTATCGACATCTCATTGGTACTCATCACATCCATCTTTAGGGTCTATCATTGGTAACCGCCTGTAACGCAGAATACTACAACTGACATCCTCACTGCTGTCAAAACATCTCAGTCAGCAGAGCAGAGCATGTCTTGTCACCCTCGGTACCTGTGTCTGGTGCGGAGGATGAGCTGAGACCAGAAGGAGAGACCTTGTGGGACAGAGGTTCAGCATTGTTTGTGTCCGGAGAACTGGCAACGAGAGGTAGCGGAGAGTCGGCCCCAACACCAGCCCCTCGTGCACCCAGAGGATCACCTCCACTTGCGATCAGTCCCTCATACTTTCGAGTCTGCAGCAGAGATGTTCAACTTTATTAGAACTTTGTACTGCTACCTCAATATGTTAACTTTGATTCAGTTATTATATTATCCTGCTTCTGTAACTGTCTCCAACTGATTGTAATTCATTAAATAGTCAGTGATCCAGTGTTTAAAATGTAACATTAATTAATATCGGTGATGAAAATGAAAAGAGACTTCTGTTCAGCTGATTTTAAATGTTCTTGCAACTGACCCTGTGTATCTCGTCACTGATCTGTTCAAGGTTCCTCAGTGCCTCTGCATAGCTCATCTTGGCATGCCCAACTTGCTGCTCCAAGCTCTTGACACGCTTCTTCTCATCTTCCAGCATTTGGTTGAACTGAGCTTTCATCTCAAAGTACGGCCTGCAACGTAAATAAGATTATACACAAATATTTCTTTGTTTAAGACACATTAAGGTAATATGATTTTCAAAACTCTTCTCGAGACTCTTGGTTGTAGCTCCAAGTATAGACTGATTCAGATTATGACATATTTTGAATTGTATAATATAAAATTATTCTAACCATGATCCAACTTCTCTGATTCTATTTCACTCACTTCAAATGCCGCATAATAGCGTAGCAGACGCGCACCACCACAACTGTCCAATGACACTGTTTCCTGTTTCCTGTCACCATTTTCCAATTACAAATAATATTTTTATATTATTCTTAAAACCACAAGTCCAGAGATCAAGTGACCTGAGGTTTCTCGACGTTTCCGTCAGTCCCTCTCGGCTGAGATAAAACATCTTTCATTATCCACAATCCATTATGAACCTCCCTTTGACACCATATTTCATGTGCATTTGAGAAAATTAACAAACAAAGGGTTTTTTTTTCAATTTGTAGTAGTTAGTCAAAGCCTAGTATGTGCCAGGGTGGTATCTTACCTGTATTTATAAGAGTTCCAAAAAATTAAAAACATGCTGTAAACATAAGTAATATTTCACTATTTTAGCCTATTTACACAACAAAAATATGGCAGGAAAACATTGGAAGGGTTATAATAATTCTATAAACTCAAATGACAACACCAAGACAAAGACTATTTTTAAAAACTGAATCTGATGTTGGATTTCTTGACATGTAAAATTTTAAAAAAATTTATTTGCTTTCACATATGTGAAATAACACTAATTCTATTGTTCTTCTTGGAACTTCTAGCCACATTCAGGCCATCTGGACTACAAAAAGTAGGTTTCATACACTGCTACTACTTTTATATGGTGGGTGGGATATCTACTTACAGGAGTTGCAGCTGATGCTGATAGGCTAGACTGTTAATCTGCAGCAAGCTGCGACGTGCATTCAAGCTGCCGAAAACACAAAAATTAAATGGGAAAATTAAAACAATATCTTGCTTGGGTACAAAACAGAAAAGAAACACATTCAGAACATAATAAACAGTCAAATGTCCTCCTATTTTAGTTGTGGGTCCATCAGCAGTCCTTATATGTCATTATTCTTATTCTTCTCAGCTCTAATGTATTATGACCTCCGACCTCTACCAAGTCAGAATTAGTTCTAAAACAACAAATCCTTTAATATCTTATTGGGACACTCTGGATGAGGGATGAGCCCATGTTAAAATAAACCCTCAGTTATTGACCTGTCAAATGTCAATACTCTTTCTGAATCTAAAGCAGTGGGACTCATTTAAGTGAGTCCCGTCAACGTCATATTCTACTTCAAATAAACGAATTTACAATTTGGGAACTATGAAACTGAATTCACTATATTGACTACACATACATACATGGAAAAAATTCGATAGAACGCCAACTAGCCGCCTGCAAACTTTGACCCACGAACACAACTTTGCGTACTATAACCTAAAAGAGAAGGAGATATGAACTGCATTGAAACAGAACAAAAACACATGACATGAACATTGGTTATGTACAGTAGTATGCTCATGTATCCACTATAGTCCAGAGGCAAAGGGATACATTGCTATTTGCAAGTACAGTAAAATCCCTCAACTTGGACACCCCTTTATATTGGACACTTTTAATTGGAACCGACGAATATCCTATAATTTTACATGTCCACAACACCCTACATCATGGACACCCCTTTTGTTGTAAATTGGACACCCCTTTTGTTGTAAATTGGACACCCCTTTTGTTGTTAGTTGGACAGGTTCGTGCACTTAACTTCGACGCTTTTCAGGAAAACTTTTTCAGTTGCAAACCTACAGTAGCTAGATTATGTAAGTAAATAGATTACACTGTCAGTAAACGTAAAGTATTGGTGCCCTTCCCTTTGAGCTGATCCATGCAAGTTTAATTTAGTGAAAACAAAAGTTGTAAAAATTTAATTTACCCTTTTGATTTTTCTTATCAATAATTTCCTTTTTGGGAAGGGCTCCATAATACTTTACAATTACCACATTGTCATTACAACACAGTATGAAAGGATATTTTCCCCTTTCCCTCTATCTTGGACACCTCTGTAAGTTGGACAAATTTTCGTGGAACCCCAAGTGTCCAACTTAGAGAGGTTTTACTGTAGTACAATAGCAACTGAGTGTCCCAAATGAAAGAAGTTGTACTACAAAATCAGCATCCAAGAACTGTGACAATCTTGTGCCTTACAAGAACGTTACTTTAGGAGTACGTGTATTTGTGTGTCGGATGATGATATGAGCAGGCAATTATGCCATTTTTCAGAGCTTTTGGATGCTACGGTTCTGTACACAAAACAAAGTGCAAATCATATTAAAACTGATGTTTTCCTCACTAACAGAATGTAAATTAGTCAACATTTCTTTCATGCATAATCAAATTAGTGCCATGCAACAAATACGCGTGCATCCGCTCTACATAGCACGATCCATAATAACTGATAAGTGACCAGAGTAAGCAAAAGCAGTTGGCTGGTGCTGGTGTCCATCTATGATTCTGATTTAAAGACAAAGAATAAGCAGTTTTAACAGTAAATGTCAGATAGAGAGGTTCACTTAGCGTGTAATTAATTTCTTGATGCTTCAAATAAGTTAAAAATTTACATATTGACAACAGAGAACAAAGTACATGTCTGCAATGCAAGTCTGTCCATTAAAGTCCGAAGTTTAACCCAGATAGATAAAAGACTTAAAGATAACAGTCAGCGAGAGCAATAAGACACGTTAAAAATGTCGATCTTACACATCAACATTGAGCAAAAAATTGTTATTCGAGTTATAACAATTTTAAAAGGAATAATTTTGAAGTAAGCTCTTGTGCTCACCTCAGTGACGTGTACCCACAGAATCATAAACTCCCTATCCAAAACTACAACTGCTTTCGCCAATTGCTGATGGTCACCAGGTCAGGTGTTGGCGTTTCCTTTACCTGGACTTGGCAATGGCCCTTTTGAGTTCCTTCTGTAGTTGCTGAACACGCATCTCTGCGCGGTGGTAGGACTGTGAGGTGCGGCGATGCTCCACCTCACTCAGTGTTCTCTCTCGCTCCGACTCGTTCACCTGATGGAATAGATGATAATGAAGACTTGAAGATTCCTTCGCAGAAGGATGATTTACCCTTTGTGAGAGGAAAGGGAATAAGACTGAATGGCGTCGACATCCAAGACAAAGACTGGAATAGGTTGAGATATCCTTTTATTAGGTAAAACAGAATGCAGGGTCTTTCATTGTTTTAAGATATGAAATGACAGCGTTTATTCAAGCAAGATACAGCCATGAAGGGTAGTGACTTGCCCTCATAGTCGCATGGTTCAGCATTTCTTGCCATGCATGGTCAAATGTTCGCCCCTCTGTACTGAGGCCCTCTTCTGCCAAGTACACCATCTCCTTTGCAGCTGCATGAGCAGAGTTCGCCCTCTCAAATCTCACTGCGGCTTGCTGAGTATCCTGTAGCGCCTGCAGTCACATGAAAATGTTTAATAAGTTGAAGATAAAATTGGAGAAGCATAAAAATAGTACCATGTGGCATCCAAAGTAAACTTTGATAGTGAAGGCAATATAAATGTGGTAAAAACAGTCTGGCCGGGTCATCCCGCTACGGTAACCGAGTAGACCATACAGCCAGCAACTCGACGCCGAGTGTCGGGCGGCGGGAAATAACCAGACTCCCTAAGGGGGCCAACGGCTTCGGGCGGAGGAGCCCCTTTAGGTGGGGGTGATGGTCCCCTCAGTGGAGGAAATGCCACTGAAAACTATCATGTAGCATCTGTACTCCAGGTTAGGGACGGCTGCAAAAGGCGTCTGTTCCCCATGTTAGGGGCGGCCTAAAAGAAACCTTGAGGAAAGCAACGGGAAACTACCTCAAGATTTTATTTCCCAAAAAAACCCATCACGGATTTGAATTCTAATGAAGGGTCACCAACTTTCAACATTGAAAGCCGGACTGATGACGAAAAACAGAGAGGAGACTTGCATACATGTGAAATGAATCTGTAGCATCGCAGTCAATTCACTGAAATAAGAATGAGTGATATTATATCCAAAATGAGGGTCATGTGTACAAGACTGCATATAACATCAACAGATGGCACCTGTTATCAAATGCAGTTAGGCACATAAATACACTTGTTGCTAGCAGCTGTGAACCCATGAACAGAGTAAGTTTAAAATCCCAATTATGTTTTTGCTTTCAGGCATCCTTATCAAAGATCATTCTGCAATGAAACTATCACTGCTGGCAGAACACATACAGCACAGCTTCTGACTTACCAGCTCCGCATTTATGATTACCTCTTTGGCCTTCATGCGTGACTCATAATAAGGCCGCGCTCTATCGATGCAGGCTCCAAGTTTCTTAGCCAGGCTGTCAATACGAACAGTTGATTCGCACAGCAGTTGACGGAATGCAGCTCTTGCTTCCTGGTGATAGAATTGTAACTATTTCATATGTCAACCAGTATCTTTTACATAGGGTACAGTTTTCATCTTCATGATGGAGATTTAAGGTTCTCAGGGCAGTGAAAATATAATTCTTTACTTGTTAGACATAACTTAAGCTTTAAAGCAGGTGCTGAATGTGTCCACCACCTTTTCAAAGACAAATGGCCAATCAGCCACGGTGACGTTGACTTGAGTGTCATGGAGGAAGTTGTGTCAGTTACGTGTGGGTGGACCTGCTTCTGGTGAAATTTTTGTACTGTAATATGTGATTGGTGTTAGGTTGCATTTGAATGGTGGAACTGTGAATCATTTAACCACATGGATACTACGCAATGAAAATAGTAGTGTTGCTTCTGTGGATAGTTTTGTAAAATATAACTATGGATTACTGAGTGGCAAGAATTGAGATTATGGTCTATTAATAATGAGGGAGATGTAAGAATTGAGGCAAATCAGAAGGAAAAAAAACAATGGTTGTGCTGAACACCTTCCACCAAATGTGGTTGAGTTTACAGCACTCCTACTTCAACAGAATTCTTGGTAAGTGATACACCCTTGAATTCCTACCATCAACACACTAAAAATTACCATATCTTCCTATACTTATTCATAATATTTCTTTGTAAACAAAAATGATTTAATATTTATCAATCAGCCCTGGTAAGTAAGTACTTACATCCAAATCTACTTCAAGTTTATTAATGTCATCAGTTGCAGTGTTTAGACGTTCTAATTCAATCTGTAACAATTAAATAGTAAAAAAAATCAGCAGATAAACAATTTTCAGTAAAATGCAAAGTATGTAATAACAGTTTTATTATATGTAAACATGTCTGTCTATTAAATAAGCAAGTGCTAGTTGGCTGGTGATCATATACTGTTATGGGACTTTGGACCTAAAGGGATATTTGTGTGTTGGTATAACTGTTGCCATGGTATTGTTGATAAGGGTTTTTGGGCCTTACAGGATAATATTTATGATTGTGTTTTTACTATTTTAGATTTTCCCATCATTCTTCATAAGCAATATATTACCTATTTTATTATATTATGAACATGCACATTATCGAATACTGTTACTTCTGATTCTAAAATTATGTTGTTATTATTCATGTCAGTTGGTATTAGTCTCATTTCTTATACATTACACGAATGCGGTACCGTAAGTCTGCAGATTACATAAAGTTGAAACGTAACCTGTACACGTGGATCCACTTCATCATTACATTTATCTATGTCCGTAACATCGGAAGAAACATTGGACTGAATTTTAGTTGCCATTGTTAAACAGATATAACAATATATTCAACTATTACTCGATTTTTGTGTCGTCTGCAACATTTTTGGTAGCCATTTTGACACAAAACTACAGAGGTCTGAATGCTCCTGGAACATGAATTTATTTCAGGTTTGTGTTTTTAGTTTACGCCCTTTGAGACTTCGTGGTAATGTAATTTTTTAAAATGCTGACAGATTTATGCAGATTTGTATGTATTAGAATGTATCAAAGAACAAAGTCCTGAAACTTCTTTGTTGTTTGAAACTTGCAGCTTTCTGCACATGAAAATCCTATTTAAACAATTGTTAGGTGTAGTAAATTTTATTTTTAATTTATGTCTGAAAAATTTTATTTCCAAAAATTTCCCCAGCATAGCACATTTAGCTTGTTAATCTGCTTTCATGCAGTATATGGCAACGTTAATTGCTGTTTGTAGTGGTGCAGGTTGTATTAGTGCTGCCATCTGTCGGACAACTATAGATGCACTGTCACGTATATTTCAGATTCATATTAACTTTTAGCTTCATAAACTTATGTTGTTGAATTAGAAAATACTTTTGTGAAACCTTGGTATCTACCTGCAAGCCTACACTGCGTTACAACGCAAAAGAATAACATCGACAGTATTAAATGGTGTTTTAGAAGTCTGTGCCATTACGCTATTCTTCGAGTTTTGTAAAATCCCTACAATAATTATATTATCGCTATTATGTAGGAATATTGTCAGTATAAGTTAAGATTAGACAAATGTGTATTACAGTTAGTATGTATACATTCTAACAGAAACAGTAATGTTGTATAAACATGAAACCGTGAAGTAATTGGATATAGTTACACTCCATGTTGATAGATGGCAGTGTTCTGCATGCCGTAATTCAGTAATAGGAAGGAGTGGGTTGTGAGTCAGTGTCTTAGGAGGCCAGGGTTGGGTATTGTGTTGTTCCAGTGGTGACAGGTGCTTGTACGACTCCGTTACTTTGCTGGTAGGGACATTTTCTGCATACTACCTTTGATATTAAGAACTTTATGATTAGATGAATGCTTTATTCTTGACTAATGTATATTTATATAAGCAGTTTTGTTTTTAAATCAAGAGGAAGTTAGTTTTACTTGCAGGCATTTGGTTTTCACTTGAAAACACCTTCAAGCATTTGCATCTGCAGGTTGTTTGTTGGGTGGAATATGGGGCATGGGTCTTTTATTCATATGATAATTTGTTACCATTATTTTGATGATACTGTTACGTGATACGACTTTGTACAAATTATACTGAAATTATGAAAATTACTGAGGACATATAAATCTGCAACCAATAAATTTTTGCAGGGTATGTTTTTACCAGAGGTTTTACGACATCAATTGTGAGCCAAAAATGGTGGGGGTGTGCCTTCTGGGTAACTGTGCCCATTATTCTGTCTCGAGTTCTGTTGACGAACTTCTTTTAATGCAGGCCATGCCTTTCGACCTGCTTGTCTCCCCATGATATTTATCATTGCGTCCGTAGAGAATTTTATGCACTAATACTGCACTTTATAATAGCCCTGAACGACTTTTTTTCTCGATTGTGACATCGAATAGTGTGGTAGGTTAGGTTGCCAATGTTTTGGAGGAACTTCTATGGTTTAATTGGTACTAATATCAGACGTATTGCATATTTATGTTTTGTTTATGTACATCATGATACAGTCAAATGCTTATCTGTGAACCGGTCAAGTTACGATAACCAGCCTTGCATAATTCTTTGTCTCATTATTACGTCGACATGACCTTTGTACTGTCTGGTAATAACGAAAAACCTTTATTTACTAAACGGTCACAGAATTTAAGATGAGTGTTATTGTTGGCTTATTGTTTCCGTGTTATTACTGTTTCATTGTGTTCGGGGGCGCGCGGATTGTAAAATAGAGTTCCAGGCAGAATTTGCAAAGACATTCTACCCAACATCTTGCTTTCATAACTTTTTAGGTAATGTAGCGTAAGTTTAGAATTCAACAGTAGAATGCAAAACTCATACACTATCTCGTCCTAGGTTAGTTTGTAGGTTCCTGTAGGATTTAAAAACGTTTTGAGTAGGAGTTTTAATTGCATACGATTCAAGACGTGTAACATGTTATTAGTCGTACAGTTTATTTTTCGGAAGACGTCATTGTTTAGAAATATTTTGCCTACGAAAGATGATTTTAGACAATACAAATATAAATTTTATGCGCATATTGCTGCAGAGTTACATACTGTTTATAAATCCTGCATCAGTTTGCATTCGACACAGTTTTTAAGTCGATATAATCTGTGGCATTTGTATGTAAAGACAAACAAGTTCCATCAGAGAACGGATTACGTAATTCCAGCCTCCTTTGTCCAGACAATGACCATAACTAAGAATGCAGTTCCGTCATAGTGAAAGATCTAGAAATGAAGACTTGTTGAGAAGGTCTAACAAACAATGAATAACGTTGTACAGGGAGACATTTCAAGAAATTTATTGGCTTCGTAAGTGGTAACTCCTTAAATAAACCGTACGTTTTTATTGACATAAGTGTGGAAGCTGTATGGAAAAGGAGAAGAAGCACATATTCTGTACAAACAAATGCCGTCCTCAAGGATTACAAGGCGTATCACGTGCATGAAATACGATCGTAGTTAAACATTTCTAATGATACGCCATTGCTATGCATCTGCGCGTAACTTGGTGGAGAATTATGTTCCGAATGACTGCACATGCTGATTGAAGGCTCTTCGATATATATTACAGAAATCAGTGGAAAATTACAAAAATGTTATCCAAGGAAACAGTTAAGTCGTATGAAGTTCATGGGTCGGTTGATAGATGTCGTTGATTATAGTGTTGTTTTTTTTCTTTTGTAGCCGGCTACAGTATCGACTCATTGTCTTTTAAACATAAAATAATCGACAGTTGCCAGATATAACATGAGAGTAACGTAACAGGAAATATGTCGTGTTGCGTTCGTTTGAGAAATATGTAACATGTCTGTCACAATTAAATTTAAATTTCTGTATGAGAATTTGAGGACTTCATGGTGGTGACAATGGCTATTAAATAAGAGAGATACCATGGCAACATATCAGTTACTACAACGCCCCTTGTCTGAGGTAACTTTATACACCGCGCCCCCCAAATGTGCCATTCGTAGACCACCGCCCTCTCGATTGAAGCTGTCCGGAGACTTAGGACGTGTTTGAATCCCGGCCAAAGAGGAAGGAGTACAATAACTGCATTCGGATTAAGATGGACAAACACACTTATTTGGTAAGATTAATAAATACATTTTTGAAATTGTTGAAAAAGGACAGTGAAACACTATTAATAATGTAAGTTTCCCACTCGAATTTTCTTCTGTCCGAGTTTGACGAAATGTTTAAAGCGACAACCATGGCCTATTGTTTTAGTTTCGATTATTACGTATTTACAGATTTATTAAGCTAGACATTGATTATAATTTTGTACCAAACTCTTCACCTGAGTTCTATTGTTGTAACAAGAATTTGTTATTTAATGGGTGACAAACAAACTATGCTTTCAATAAATGCAGGAAGTAGGCTTGGATGATCTATTTTTAGAATCTCCTTCACACGAATTACATTTTGCTTACCCCGTGCCTCTTCATTATTTAACATATTTTTATTTAATTCTCCAAACTTTTTTAAATTATGCAACTTTCACTATTCTCTGTTTTAAGTTCGTTCGTCTAGATGGGGAACTCTTTGTTCTCGGACACTTTCTGTTTCATTTTCTACTGTTTCCCATCATCGTTTGTTTCCCTGGTAATTAGTGTGGAATTAATTAAATGGAGTGTGAGTTATCCTATAGAAAATTACGTAATGAGTAGTCTCTCATTCTGCAAATCTCTGCCTAGCACAGTGATGGTAGAATTTTTAGGGAAACAGACGCACGATGGCAAAACCAAGGCGTAGATGGGGAAAGTTTACCTGTTGATTTTGTTTTCCTCTTTACGACAATGATTATTGTGGCTGATGTGGAGTTTGTACGTAGTTTGACTCTTTGTAAAAATCGATTATTTCCTTAATCAGCGTTAACCATTTGTTCTTCGTAATGGTGAAGTTATGTGTTTTCTTCGCGGTACGGACTGGATTCTTAAATATTTACACGAACTTCGGCTTCAAAAGGGTTAATTAGCGTTCTTTGCCATATTTTTTATTTAAACAGTGTTAACGAGTCGATCTTTGTAACGGTGAAGTGCCGTGTTTTCTTCGCGGTACGGACTGGATTCTTAAATATTTACACGAACTTCGGCTTCAAAAGGGTTAATTAGCGTTCTTTGCCATATTTTTTATTTAAACAGTGTTAACGAGTCGATCTTTGTAACGGTGAAGTGCCGTGTTTTCTTCGCGGTACGGACTGAATTCGTAAATATTATTTAGACGAGCTTGGGCTTCAAAGGGTTAACGTACATGATCGTCTTTCAGTTCCTTGAAATTAAACTTCCATGAATTTCTAAACAGGCGGATAACATTAATAGAAACTGGCTACGTCACATGATTACAGCTTCATTACTAACGTATCGTGACGCTATAAACTTGAAAGCAAGACTTGTGGGAACTCTGTAGAATGTCGTACAAACATGGTTTTCGCACGAACTTAGTGTTTTTATAACTCCTACGTATCGACGTTCCGAACAATTCTTTCTGTACTTTACTTTTTACTCTTTGAGTTACTTCGGTGTTTAAAAGTTAACTACAGCTCGATTGTCGACTGTGTGAGTTCTCCTGCCAGGGTCTGATTGTATTAAAACCGGAAGAGGCGTGACATATCTCATTTTTCTCAGGAGGCCCTGCTACTGATGTGTTTGCGTGCCTAATCGAGATTTGCTTCCTTAAACGTACATGAAGTCCGAACCCCATAACTCATCTGAATAATACGGAATATTTAATGATCTTCACGAAATGTTTTGTCTGCGTGTTAGATGTTCGGGTACGTCACTTACTTACGAGTGCTGGAGAGAACGTTTGTGTTTTTGAGAGGGACGTTGACAAGACGAGACCAGATAGTAGATGGATTAGATGGGCGAGGGAGATGAGAAATGTATACAAAAATTCTAGTCGAAATACCTGAAGGAAAGTGACTGAAGATATGGATAAGATTGGTACTCTATTTGGAGTACACTCACATTCCAAAGGTGTTGTTCACCCCCACATAATCTAGGCCATTTTTACAATCATGTAATTCGTAATCATTCTTGCACTGAAGTGATTGTTGTGCAAGTGTTTCATCGATGTTGCATTTCGCCGTAGAAAATTTTTGTACAAAAATTCAGCTTCGTCGGGATAGGATCTGTTGGTAGGATTTTGTGAACACGGTGATGGATTTAAGAGAATTTGTTCTGTGTTGCTCTGACAGTGCGTGGTGAATTATAAGTTACGAAAGTCGACAGACTGCCTGTCTAACTGGATCAAAACGGGACTTGTAACTTGAATAAGTTTGTACTTAACAACATACGTCATTCATCCCGTGAAGTTTTCCCGCTAGTCTCATAGAAGTGAAGTCGTCAATACTGAGTGTTGCATTATGCACACATTTGGTGATAATCGTTTCTCATAGTATCACAGGATGTTTTAAAATGTTAGAATCGTAATGGAAATATCTCTGAGACTTAACGACGGAAGCTTAGCTATGTGTCTCGTGTGCATTTAACCTCACATCCATGTAGCACCGAGATTAAGAATGCGTGGAACTATAACTCCACTCCCCCCATTCGCTTTCATTTCGTCGTGTTGAATTAATCAGGGGCACCTTTAAATTCAGTGTTAGTCATCGCATGTGATGACAAGTGTTCATGTTGATCGCCTCGGTTGTGATGTCATGTGGACTTTTAGGTTAGGTTTGCAAATTTATGTGTCTGTAGGATAGGTTCACGCCACGGTGGTCTAGCGGTTAGAACGCTGGGGGTCTCGGGTTCGATTCCCGGCGGTGCCTGAATTTATAACTTGTGTTGGGCAAGGCCGTGGTCTAGGCAACACGGAGTTTTCCTCCGTGTCATCCCAACAATTACTCCATTCACACACAGAAGAAGGCAATGGCAAACCACTTCTGGATCATCTGCCAAGAACGTATATGAACAGGTCCCAGTCCGGGAAAAGGATGGAAGGATCCTGTTCATATGGACCTGTCGTCAGACAGAACACCAAATAAATAAATAGGATAGGTTCGCCTTCGCGCAGACAGCGAGCTCTTGGACGCTGACGAAACAGTGTCACCTTGTGCGGCACATCTACTGGAATTCCCTGCCCGGCCTTCGTGTAATAAAACAATTTATTTGTATCCTGTGACGTAACAACCAGGTATACAGACTTTCGCATTCTACGAGTAAACTGAAGTGAACTTGAAATGAAAGTGTTTTATGCTACTCCGATGCTCCTGAAGTATGCGAGGAGACCTCCCTTTTTCTGTAACCATTTACGTGCTGCGTACGAGATAACTCGTAAGAAATACAGACCTTCTGGCCTCATTTTATCACGTGTTTGAGATCAGTAAAAAAAAACATTTCTTGCTGTCTTTTAGAGTTGAAGATTTTTTTTTCTAGCTAACTGGATTTTAACAATGGAAATTATAAGTTAGGGGGACATGCACTGAGATATAAACTCTCGTTTAAATACAAACGAACGACGTGTTTTAAGAGAATTAGTCTCAGAAAGGCAATAAAACTCATTCATGTAGATGCCATTGTCTGTATTGCTGCTTAGATAGGGGAAAGTATCAAAGTTTGCTATTTAGGCCTTCACAAAAATGTAGAGAGAAAGCTCGTGTTTATTCCTGAGTTGAGAATTAAGATTTCCGCCTCAGCTGGAAATCCGATTTTGTGAACTTTAGGAATAATCTCATGGATCATTAATTCTCCCGGTGAACATTGTGACAATTTATGTTAATCGTCTGTTATGCCTGTAAGTTTAGATGTTTTTTTTTGTACTGATGCATTGCGAGAGACCTCCTTTTTATGACGTGTTTCGTCCGATGTACTTTTACGCGTAGAAGATACGTACTTTCCCCTGTCATTAATTTTTTTGTGATCAGGTGGTAAGAAGTTAATGTCTGTCTTAAATTTCTGTTTCATACTTTGCAAGGTTTTACAAACGGAAGCCATAAATAAATTGTAATCGTGTTGAATTGAGAACATTTCAGTCTGTTATATGCTCGTCGAATGTCTTGGTCGAATCGTCTGTGAGGTCCCGACTCGGAGACCGGTTATCTTTACTGACGTTATTTTTCGTGGTTTTCCTCTCTCCCTCCAGGCAAAAGTCAGGACTGCGTTTAACGATACATTGAAAGCTTTTCTATATATTTTCTAATTTATTATTTTAGTATTGATACGCTTTTAAATATTTTTTTTTGAGATACTGAAAAGTTTGATAAATTATGTAAAATAAATGAGTCGTATAATATTATCTTGTAATAATGAAGAAGGGACTGTGTCCATCTGCAGGGTAACTTAGCAGTCGTCCGGTTATGAGCCCAAAAAATGTTTTTGCATCTCGCGAACTTGCAACCTGTCCTACTGGTTCTACTCCCCCCACCCGAATCAGAAGTCGCGATGATGCCTTGTGCCTTGAAGTCAGTTGCAAGCCGAACTTGGCGGTCGCAGGTCGTGATAGGTGCGTACTGTTAAGAAGGCTGTGCGTCTGTTTGATTTTAATTTATTTTCTCATAAAAGTAAGTTTATGCGCGTGCTCAGAGTGTGGTATTTATCGTGTTATAAACTTGGTAGATTCAACTTTTCTGACAGAGTAGATTATTTCAGGTCTATTGATCTGCGATAGTGTGTCTGTTTTGTGTATATTTCTTGTACAGTATATGCATTTATTTACCTGTTGAATGACATTTGTGTTGTGGACTTTTTTTTTTTTTTTTTTAAATAACGTTTGTAGCAGCTGCTACCAAATTCGCTGTAATTGCAGGTTAGTGATATATAACTTCATAGTTCAGTACGTCATTTCCATGATGCGTTAGGCCGAAACACAAATTACTATCAGATTAAATTGTTTATTTCAGTCATGTACACGTTAAGAACAGAACGTTTCAATTCATGAAGGTGGGTGTCTTATGGGGTGTTGTGTCGTATGTTCTGGAAGAAACTTACCGTTGTTTCGGAGGCGCTTGCTGCCTCCTTCATCAGGGCGATGAAGACGATCATCTTCATTTTCGCCGCAGAGAGAACTTGAAATTATGAGTTTTTGTTCTTCTTAGAACATTTTTTTTAGACATTAAAATCGAAATCCTCTACTGACCATTCAATGGAGACTTTGGATTCCAACGTTTCGGAAGAACATACTGCCTTCATCTTCAAGGCTGAAGTGTGTGCTACAACTCTAGGCTGATCTTAAGGCAAGACATCGAAATTCTTACCGCTGTGAGAGAGTTGAAATAAATGTCTGCATTCCTAAAGCTGTCAGCTTTGGACTGATGTTGCTCCACATTATAAATATTTAGTTGAAATTTCTGCCGTAATTGTTAAGCACAAGATGGATGAAGGAAATGGACGTCAGTGCCACTGGGGAACAGAGAACGCCTTTGTAAGATACATTTTCGGGCTGGTACGTAGTATTGTCGCCATAAATCATGTCCCTTCATGTCGAAAAGATTTTTGTTCCTTCCTTCAATGGCTCTAGATGCATTTCTCTTCGCCGTCACTGTACGTGTTTGACCCCGTTTATACTCGATCGTGTGAAATGGAACATGGGACAGCTTCGTGCTGTCCGAAGTAGGCTTCTGACTGGGGCCCCACAATTTCGTATTTGTGAGGGCTCATTTATTCATCACCACCACCAAAATTGGGGGCGTAGTGTTACAGACCGACAAAAATAACGCGGTTTTTTGTTATATCTGATCCCCTGGTTGTGTGACGCCGAATCATGTGGTTATCATCATCGCAATTCACATCCGCCCTGAAGATGTAGGTGATACTTTCCGCCGAAACGTTGCCAACCACCAATATTATACTGTATCACAATCCAGGGTTAGTATGCTTATAACAGACTCGGGTTTTGTGAGGTTATGCTAATAAGAATCCGATTATTACTACTACGTATCTGTCCCACCTAAACAGAAAGCAATTATTTTAATTTGACCCAGGGTTTGTGATCGTAGTTTCGCCTGGTGATATGGATACCGTATTTTGAGTTTCAGATGTTGGTAACGCGGGTTGTGTGGAGGGCGTCTCTGTGTTATTCATAGAAAGTTGCTGGTCGGATATTTCATCTTCCTCATCCAACGTGTTATATCACTTCCTGTTCGTATTGTAATTGTTCTTATTTTCAGAGCTCTGTGAACAAATTTGCGTTGTTACACAGTAGGTGTGTTGCGTATCTCAGGCGCCCTCGAAAATGTGCTAATTTTCCATACAGGCCGTGTTGGTGTTCGCAGTGCTTCGCACTTTGCCTAAGAAAATTACGAATATTAGGATATTTCAGTGTTCATTTTTTGGATTAGGTTCAGTGTTTGAGAACTTGTTCGCATTTGGAGGTGTTTTCGCCATTTTATCCAGATCCTAGAGGCGAATGGCAGCCTTCTAGAGGATTTGTATTGAATGAAGTCGCGTGTAAAATTAGTTTTCTATCCGTTGGAAGTTCGAAAATTATCTAAATGTTCCTACCGTGAAGAAAACACGTCTCAATTACAAAGCTTAGTTTTCTTTGCCAAGGAAATTATTGTTTATTCTGGATATCGTACAAAACCACACAAAAAGTGTGGGCAAAATACACGCGTTATGATTGTTAAAGCAGGTGGTGCATACATTTTACGGATTCCGCTGGGATTTAAAGGGTGAATGTAGCGGTGATAGGGTGATGATCCCACGTGTACCACTGTGTTTTGAGGGGGTTAAGATGGTGACGCAGTACGTTAGAAGTAGTCGAACCCAACCCAACCCAACGAAAACCCGGCTCTTTTTTTTTTTTGTAGTACTGGTTTCTTCAGAGAGATCCAGAGATTGGATTGGCCAGGTTACACACCAGAGTGTTTTTGTGGTGAAATCCGATGTTGGTTTCTCTCGTGCCAGGTCGCACCAGTGAAAGTTCCGTCGCATCCCAGTGTTAATGCTGGCGACAGTGTGACTGAGGAAACACACGGCACAGTAGAAGAACGGGGAAGACCATAATGCTTGGGGGACCTAGGCTTACGTTATAATGGATGTTAAA
Source organism: Zootermopsis nevadensis (assembly GCF_000696155.1). The sequence goes on along the minus strand of NW_019060299.1, from coordinate 527,866 downwards.
GAAATGGAATGTGACTCTATGAAACTGTCTCTGGATTGTGAGAGTTTCGAACCCAGTGATTAGGTCACGAGTTCGGAATTTATTGATCAACTGAGATACTATAAGCTGTTTAGGAAGGACGTTTGAGGCGTTTTGATAAAAGATAATTTCTGAACGTCCTGTCGATTAAGCGTCCTTGGTAACTGCTGTTGCTACACCCTGTGAGCTTACAGATGGGTTTTATTTTCGTAACTAACCTCTTTGAAGCCGAAGCTCGTCTAAATGAGATTTAAGTATTCAGTCCGTACCGCGAAGAAAACACATCACTTCACCATTACAGAGATTAATTATTTAACGCCTGTTTAAGGAAATAATATCTGTTTATTATGAGAACCATACGGAACTCGTGAATTCTGAATACAGAGTTCCTTATTCTTGAAAAAGGTGGTATGTATAGTTACCACTAGGTTCTAAAAGGTCAAGGAAGGTACGGCTTGACGAACAGAGAAGAATTTATTCTTGTCCTATGTAACTATTCCTTTTCAGATGCGTAAGTCAAATATAATTCAGAGACTGCAATGGAGCTTGGAAAATTCCTATGCCGGTTACTTCACACTGCATTTCATCTCCGGCCTGATTTAGTGTGAAACGGATATATTTTAACCCAAATCAATTTGAGTTTCTTAATAATTCTCGGCTATAAACAACGATTATTTCTTTAAACAGAGTTAACCGTCTGATTTTTGTTATGGTGAAGAGCTGTGTTCTCTTTGCGGTACGGACTGAATATTTTAATATTAGATGAACGTCAGCTTCAGAGTGTTTTGGAAATGTTTGCGCGTTCTCTGGGAAAGTTTTACACATCCTGCTGTTGCCGCAGGAAGCAGAGGCCTTTACGCACCTCCCAGCCTTTGTCGTTACAAGGTCTTGCTGAATTTCGTAATACATCTGCGTTGAGAGAAAGCGCACTGCAAGTGTCATCGGTGGAAAGTCGGTCCTTACTGGCAGTTCCGTTCTATGGCCGTAACGTTGATCATGCGACTGTCTTCGTTGTTTTACACGAAAGGACGTTCTGCCTCTATTTGAGCACGTTACTTTTTAATCTTACCCCACTTTCTTTATGACCGGCGCGTGGTTTAGCCTAATTAATGTCGGGTGTCCCTTCGCGTCTCTGCCCCCCTCCCGCCAACATAGTACGAACCAGTTGACAGATTTAATTAAACTTGATGTGGGTTTCAGCTGCATAATAAATATTCTCCAGGAGATAATAGGATTATCCTGTCAAGAGGGATGCGTTGGGCGGGGTATGTAGCGCGCATGGGAGAGATGAGAAATGCTTGAACAATTTTGGTTAGAAAGTGTGAAGGGAAGAGATTGACTGCGTTGCATAGGGACCCGGGTGCCAGCCGTCTTCGTACTCGTTGCTGTTAGAACCACAGATCTCATTTGTTTCGTCTATTCATCTCCGGGTGGTGGCCGATAAACTCACATGGGGGAGGCCTGAAATGTCATGACGTCACGGCACGTGATTGTTGCCTGTCTTAGTGAAGGAGACCGCTGCAGGCGAGGTTACAACGTCCACCCTGCTGCATAGGGACTGCTCCGAATGTGCATAACTGTACTTTGTTTCTCATCGAACTGTCTCGAGGTACTAGATGTTGGTCCTCAGGGTTGCAACGCAGTGGCGTTTTGTTGGGGGGAAAATACTGCCTCCATCCGCAGCGCGAAAGTTCGGCACCCAGAAAATGAAGGCAGTAAGCTTCTCTGAAATGCCTGTAATTACCTACACGGTGCTCCATCCAAGAACGCGGCCCTTTTTTTAAAAAAATAAACATTCGACATTCTTATTGTCTCTTGTGGAACAAGTCGACAAGAGTAGTTACGTAATTCTCTGTCTTTTATACTTATTGTGTTCGGCGTTCTTGACTGCCTGAAGACAATTTCGTGTTGAATGTATTTTGGAAACATTTTGTAGCTTTGTTCCTCCCTCCCACAATTTCGTACATGAACGTTTATATACAGTTAACCCAAAGCTGTCGAAATTTGGTACAGAGTCATCTGTTTTTTGGTTCTGACGCGTGTCGTCCTGCCTCTGCAGAAACCAGTGGCCTTCTGCGAGTGCACTTTTTCACGCTGCCAGCTCTGTACCAGGAACGGTCTGGTACGGCCGGTTGTATAGCTTCCTCCTGCGTCAACTATCCCGTGGGCACTGGTTCGACACCAGACTTTTGAGGCGTTTTGTAGATCGAGGCACTTGCATACCATGCATTGGTTACCACTGGGCTGTAACCAGAAAAATACCAAAACATGTCTCCGCAGTAAGATAACTCGCGAAACTGCAGGCTTGGCATTTAAAGTGTTTGCAGGCACAATACAGATTTGTGTGCTGTAAGTTCTTACGAGCCCTGGGTTTGGCGAATTAGCATGGCCGTCGAGTGTTACGACCGCTGATGTTGGCACAGCGCAGGTCATAGAAGTGCACAGCCAGGCAGCGAGACCTGTCTGGGACAGTAACATGCGGGCGAAAGTGATTCATGTCTCGAATAACACGAAGTCTACATAATGAGTGATCTGTCAAGTGTAATTTCAGCCCACTGGCCTACGGGGCAGATTTCGATTAAATTTAGTATTTGCCAGTGTCCGGCCACTTCCGCTTTCTTTCACGGAAAGCGGATCTCATTTTCAAATTCGAGGTAAATGGCATAGATGGCGGCCGGTATGATATTATCCGTCTTTGAACAAACTGCGAGATGTGAACGCGTAATGGTGAGGTCGTGCCCGCATGTCTTCAGGATTGTTCTCTGAAGTACTGAACCGTCTTGCTATAAGATGTGGTGTTTTGAGGTACACAGTGAAGCGAATTTGTGTCCTTATCGGTCTAATGCAAATATAACACGAATATCGCAAAACTTTGTTGATTTTCTCACAAACGGCTTATGTTACAAAGTATTCATAAAAAAAAAATACCGATAGATACGTAAATATTTATTTAGTGTAAACAAACTTTTTTTATTTGAAATATTTTTCTTCCGGTGTGGTCCGTGTTTGACGAAATACAGCGTGACACTGTGCAGTGTCATGCATGTATTGCGATTATACCTGAGGTCTGCAACAAATTAACAAGGTCAGTGGGGTATTATAAATAGCAAGGAACGCGTTTTTAGAGTTTGCATTCGGATTTTCCTTTTGATACACGTGATCGTAAAGAAGTTAACTCAGAGAATGCCCAGCATCAAGGTCTTTAGGCCCTAGGGTCTGTGTTTAACAAATGCGGGGATTCCCTGAAGACCTTACACGTGTAGTACAGACATCTCTCGCTGGCGGTAGCGTCGAGGTGCCAAGTATAGTCAAATTCGGTGGCATGAAGGACAGTCAGAACCAGGGATTTTATGTTTCCGTTGGTATGGATGCTTTCACGTGATGTGCTCAGCTTTTGATATGGAGTATACCTTACGTAATAGGACTCACGTTCAATGTTGTACACAGCGGAATACGTCATTTAACAAACAATGCCCCGAATTACAAATAACAAAGGTTGCATTCTGTTCGAACGACTGAAGAAGTCCTTGTGCCAAAGTGTCATGCCACGTGAAAGCTTTTGGGGAAGCGGAGGGAGAGATCCATGGCTGGATAACTTGTCATAAGATTGCGTAGAATAAGATTGCCGTAAATTATAAGCATTTATGAGCGAGGCTTAGTGGCTGTTTGAAATAACATGCACGAGATTGTACGAGACTTCTGATTCTCATGGCAGTAGACGAACGTTTCGGAGGAACTTCCTGCTTCCATCTTCAGGGCTGAAATCAATACTGCGTTTCAACCCAGAAGACTAACATCGACATGAGGCAGTATGGTCGGTAAACCGCTCGAGATTCGAACGACGCTCCCGTCCCCTGAATAAATTAAATGTGGATCGTTGACTTTTGTCTGTTCTGGTTGTGGATCAAAGACGAGTGGATGCAGCAGGCGGAAATGAGTCTTGACAGCAGACAGTTGTTCTTGGCATGACACACACATTAACACCTGCTCGAAAATGTGGCCTGTTGCTTCCTGATAAATCTTGTTCATAACTTCCAGTGGTGCTTCATTACGAAGAGCGGAAGATGATTCGTGAATTTCCCCCCCGGGAAGTCCACACAAATCTTTGAGTAACAACATTCTACCGGGGTATGGTGACGTCTGGCCATGCTTGCGTGTGACGTAGCATGCCTCAGCCTGGGCGGAAGAACCAGACGGGTGAGGTGGAGGGTTTGCGAGGGGTAATCCTAGTGCGGATGGACGAGAAGGTGTTTCTATTTCTTCACAGATAACCAGAATCAGTATTAATGAAATATGAAAATGCTTCTAAACCACGCTGGAAATGTTTCGGATGGCGCTTGCATTTAAGGTAGAGTTAGGTTTAAAATAACTTCTTCAGCATTTTGTATTCGAACACCCCGGTCCTAAAAGTAGGCCCGTGTTTTTCCCCAGACACAATTTCACTACAGGCAGATTTTCGATTTTAGATAAACTGTTCTGCGCTAAATGGTAACAATTGTGAAATTTCGAGAATTAAATCATGAATATTTATGTGACTTAGGTTTGTTGCTGTCCTCGTGTATTTGAATTATGCTGCATTCTGGTGGCAAGACATGGCAAAAGAAGAGCTGCCTCGTTTTGACGTGTTTATACGGACGGACAAACAGCTTTTTCGTTAGCATTCGGCCCGTAAAAGTCCAAAAGTATTGAAAGTGGAGAGCCTCGAATGTGGATTGACGTAACTGTTAGGTAAAACCAGACCGCGACTTACCTGCGCTTTGACTCAGGACAAATAGAGGAGGACACGCTGCAGCGAGCCGTTTCCACATCGCTGACCGCCTGCCACTTTCTCCTCGTGTCACTCCTTCAGCTGAATGGAAGACTGAGTTTAACAGCGGTGGAAATGACTAGGTGCATGCAGCCGATGAAGGCCCGGTCTAGATTCGTGTCACAGGATGTTGACGGGGACTGGTGATGGTCGTTTCTGAAACCGATTATACTATTAGCTTCTCAAGAATCGACTCTGCTCCATGGAGTCGGCTAAATCAACATTTAACATAGGCCGAAAATTGAGGTTACGAATTTGGTCCGAGATGATGCTCAGCTGTGTTCTTATCAAAACCCAATTTGAGACCAGAAAGGCTTTCTTAATCACTGACTTCACCTCTCCTGTACTTATATTCGTGTTTACTATTCGTTTTCATGCCTTAAGGTAAATTAAAAAAACAAATAAAACATGGCAGCTTGGTTCACGGTCACAGCTCATTGCGCAGTTTCGCCCGTTGCATTGTAACTTAGTGTCACCTTGCAGCTTCATTGACTGCGCTATCCCAATTTAGCGCCGCCAAACTGTAGATTTCTCCACTCGTAACCATGTCCCATAATTCTTGCAGTAAGACGCAAGTCCGTGTGTCCTCTTTGTTCGATGGAATGTCGTAATAGCTAAGTGAAGTGAGTTTCAGTGTCACCAACATTAAAAACGTTAACTCTCACGACGATCTTCGTAAATAAACATATCTCGAAGGTCGTCCGTTCTTTCTGTGAGGTTAGCTAACTAACTAGATGGCTTAGGGAACTCGAAGGTTCATCACCGAATTAACCAAAGCCCTCCACTGGACCCTGTCCTGGGCCAACAAAATCCAGTCTCCTTCAACTCCTATCTCCCATAGATCCCGCCTGAGATTATCCTCCCATCTACGTCTAGGTCTCCCCAGAGGTCTCTTCCCCTCAGGCTACCCGGTGCACATCTCTTGTCCCATCCATGCGCGCTACATGCCCCGCCCATCTCATTCTTCACCCTGACAATATTGGGGGATGAGTACAGATTTTTAATATAGTTACCACGGAACTTTTAACTTCATTCTAGTCCGTCACAGCGTGTACTTTAATGAATTTGTGCCCTCTTTTTTTAGGCACAGAGAACGGTCGTGGCCGGTATTGAAGCACTGCTCCTATATTCAGCGCTGTACAGATAACAGGGAAATCGCGGGCGTGTTGTTGGTCACACTGATCTAGAAACCTTGGAATGCCGGGAAATTTAAAGTTCTTTAACAGACCCTTTGAAAGCTGTTACGTCAACGCTCGTCAGTCTCACCTGTCTCTCGTCTCTTCTGTTGACTTATGGGCGTGATTCGCCGGCGAAAGTGTGATATCATATTCGATTCTGACCTCAAAGAACATCTTCCGTTTCCATTACATAACAATGAAGTGACATCTGTGCCACTTTAACTTAATTTCTCGTTCGATTATATGATTAGTACCGTTGACGCAGATGTTAAGGAGGTCGATTTAACTGTGTTTGCACGCTAGACACGTGGAGTGCTGCAATTCTGGGTACAGTTGTTGCAAGAAAATTGCAACAGTGTGATCTACGAGTATCATCCAATCAGAAAAATGAACAGTGATTTTAATAACACGTCAGCATTATACTTTATCGTTCGGAGACTAGTATTATGCAATTTTTTTTTATAACGATGGACCTTTAAAATTGGCTGTTTTATGACGAACTTGAATGTTGGTTAACTCTTAACGTAAGTCTGGTTTATATAATGTTTAAACTTTAAAAATAATAATATATAACTGAGAATAACAAATTTTGAAATGTTCACATTTTGCACGGAAATATAATCGATGAATTGTATAAATATTAATCTAAAGAAAGGAAAGCGGATTTCTTCTGTTCTTCCAAGAATTGCAATAGTACGATTCTTAAATCGTCCCTGAAGTAAGGGCGATTTATCGCATCGCCGCTGGACAAGGCAGCGTCACTGTAATGATGTTAAATACAAACAAGGCGAGTGTCTTGTCAGACACTGCGTGACTGGAATGAAAGATCAGTTCTAATAATAGAAGAATGGGTGACTTCTGGGTAGTGGCTCGATTATTGTCGTATAAATTGGTCTCATTTCGTCGTAATAAATAAACTGATCCTAACCAGCCACCGTTAATGGTGTGTAGTCCATGCGGGATCGAATTGATATTCGGAGAATCGAGGTATAACTAACTAACTAACTAGATGGCTTACCGAACCCGAAGGTTCATCACCGAATTAACCAAAGCCCTCCACCGGACCCTGTCCTGGGCCAACAAAATCCAGTTTCCTTCAACTCCTATCTCCCATAGATCCCGCCTGAGATTATCCTCCCATCTTCGTCTAGGTCTCCCCAGCGGTCTCTTCCCTTCAGGTTTCCCAACCAGTACCCGGTGCACACCTCTTGTCCCATCCATGCGCGCTACATGTCCCGCCCATCTCACTCTTCTCGACTTAATCACCCTCACAATACTGGGGGCGCAGTACAGATTTTTAAGCTCGTCATTGTGCAGTTTTCTCCACGCCCCATCGTCTTCCTTCTTAGGCCCAAATATCCTCCTCAACCCCCGATTCTCAAACACCTGCAATCTGTGTTCTTCCCTCTGAGTGAGAGACCATGTTTTGCACCCATACAAAACAACAGGCAAGATTATTGTTTTGTATACTTTCATTTTCAGGTTCTTAGAAATCAGACGGGAAGACAAAATATTTTGGACTGAGAAGTAGCAAGCATTTCCGGAATTTAGTCTCCTCCTAACTTCCTCACAAGTATCATTTTGATTTGTTATTGTTGTTTCCAAATATTTGAACTTTGTAACCCTTTCAAAGGATTTATTAGCCACCCTAAGATAATTTTGCCCGCCTGTCTTCTGATGACGAGATACTAACATGTACTTAGTTTTTTCTGAATTTACTTCCACTATAACTAAGTTATAATATTAACCCTCTTAAGCCAAAGAGCATCTAAATTATACTTGCAAATTCAGTCCGTACCGCTAAGAAAACACGTCAGTTGGTCAATGCTGTTTGGAGTTGAATCTCAAAACTCATGTGGATAACATTTAAACATTCACTCCCTACCGCAAAGAAAACACAGCTCGTCTCCATTGCATCAGCCAGTTAATGATATTTGGGGAAATAATCGTTCTTTAGCCTCGGATTAAATGAAACCCATAAATACACCGTCGTGATGCGTGTACAGTTCTGTAATTTTGTTGCCAGAATGCTCGTGAGTTCGTGAAGCAACTCTGTCGCTTTTAATAAAAATCTGTAACTAATTTTGTTAGTGTCTGTATATTGTGGATCGTGACCAAGTTGTCTGTCATGTCGTGTATCACATAGTCGATTGTAGACCCTGATAAGCAGGTTTAGCGCCACGTCTTCAGGTACGTGTTTTCGTATCTCGGTCTGTGGGCCAATCACTTTTTTTCGTGGTACGGATTTAAAATAGGTCACAGAACATCCCTACTTTATCCACCATTTTTGTGTTATTTATGAGTGCGCCGGTCGTAGTTAAGAAATTCTTCACGCAATTACATCGTATTCAGTTGTTTTATTTATTGTTCCGTGCCGTGCTGTTGCAAATATATTAGAAATGTAATTAATTCTTCTCGGGCTACTAGCCATGTAAGGTGGCTTAATGGAGAAAACGTTTTGAGAACCTTCTTCGTCCTCCTCCTCAGGGTACTGAAGTTGTCGTGTTATTGGCTGTACGTTAGCCAATAGGACTTTGTTTTTCGGAATGAAGTGCTCGCCATTTTTTGGCCCAGGATTTCGATTAATCGTAACGTAGAAGAATTTCTGGATAAAACCTTATCCCATAAAGTAAACAAGTAAGTCGTGCTCAGAATTATACTTGATTGCTGGAGACACGACTTGAATTTCTAAAATGGGAACTCCTTGAGCCATGAGAAATTCTGTGTCCAGATTCTTGTCCTCCGGTATGTCTGTCTGATCTGAATAATAACGGAATAATTGAATTGTAAAATTCATACTTCCGCCACTGGATGTCAGATGCGTTCTGCATGTAATGTCCTCGTCATTTCATTCAAAGCGCAACTTAACAAAACAATTGAGTTCGGGGATTTATTATACACCCTTGTAGTCTGTCCCGCCATTGGGATGTTTTAATTCAAGACCTCGCGTGTAACTCAGATGGGCCACAGAGACTGGATTACACGCGCAATGAATAAAATACCAAACAGGTGACTGTGCGACTCTCGATATGTCTCGAGACAGACGAACATCGATGGGCCGACACATTTCATTTCTTGTGGAATGTTTTAAATAGACCTGCTTAACACGTAGAAGGCAGTGTTTACAAAGATGTCTGTCTCCTGTGTTGTTGTGCTGTGTGGTCTGGTAGACTCTACCGACGTTTCAGATGAACATGCTGCAGAAATACTCGTCGTCCCGATTATGAAGGTAGCAAGTACGTCTGAAACGTCGGTCAACGCCTACTAGACTACACGGCGCTACAGGACACCCATCTTCTATCTCTTGAAGTTACTCCTATTGTATTTGTGTGTGGAATCTCATGCGTGACGTTTCTAAATCTCCTTAGGCACAAAGTTGTGGATCCTTGACAAAGTTCCTCTTGTTAGTTTGGTCTTAGGGCTCATTTTTGTTACTTTGTCCTGTGTGTTATGTTTCGTGTACGTGATTGGGTGGATATTCTTACCTGAATGTATGTAAAATTATGGAGTACTAAAGTGACTTATGGTCTGTGTTATTTCTAGCATTTACATCTTAATGTGTGTAATTTTTTGTTTCGAATATCTGTCATCCAGCTTCTGTCCAGATACGCCCAGAAAAATTATATTACTTGCAAGTTCAGGTGTAGACATCGCCGAATATGTGTTTATATTTAATTTACTTGGCAAAAATGTTATTCTTGGCAAGTTATTTACAAGCTTTATATCTTAACTGCGTCATGTTTGTGTAATCAATATAATAATTTATTCACCGTCCATACACAAACTTAAAATGTTGTTAAAATTACTTAAGATTACATAAAATTACAACATTTTTTAGAATTAGATCTTGATACATTTCACATTTGACGACATGTTTCGGTGTATTTCACCATCATCAGGTCAATCAATTTAAAACTGTTTTAAAAAACTGTTGTACATCCTGCTCCGCGTATATTGATATGTTTGACTGTTTTGATTTGAAAATTAATATTACAGCTATAAACATCCAAGCATTAAAAGGAAGGAAATCAAAACAGTCAAACATATCAATATACGCGGAGCAGGATGTACAACAGTTTTTAAAACAGTTTTAAATTGATTGACCTGATGATGGTGAAATACACCGAAACATGTCGTCAAATGTGAAATGTATCAAGATCTAATTCTAAAAAATGTTGTAATTTTATGTAATCTTAAGTAATTTTAACAACATTTTAAGTTTGTGTATGGACGGTGAATAAATTATTATATTATTTACAAGCATTGGCTGTATTTTGCACATTTTTGCACGTTAACTTTCCAAAATCGTAAGTCTACTGTTTCGTTACGACAGTCAGGGCGCGTACGTTATATTTAAAATGTCTGTATATTGACAGTCAACAGGCAGGTGACAGACAGCATTCCTTTACTGACATTCTGATGTCCTGTTGCAGGGAGGTTCCGCTTGTCGAGCCGGGATGAGGAACTCAACGCTTCTTAAATGGGCACAGAACAACAGTAACAATAAGCAAACCGGTAATAAGTCGGCAGGTAAGTTGAGTTACCTCTTACGTCCACAGTTCTGCGAAAGATGCGTCCAGACTGCTTGTTCTCCGTGAATGTGGACGGTTTCGCGAGCCCCAGCACAAACAGCGCGATCATCCCGAAACACGTGCTCGAGAGGTTCACTGCAGCGTCTTTTGATCTGTCTGTACACACCGGTTACGGTCACCCGGGTCTCTGCAGTGCGATCAGGGTCAGACAGGGCGCATCTTTATCTTAGGCTGCACACACAGACCTTTTTCTTGTAAACCTGTAATATTTTATAATTTAAAAAATCACGAGCTTTAATTCTTGACGGATGTCGGGACACATCTCATTTACTCAACAGTAACCACATGTTTTTTCCCCAAAGGATTTAATTAGATAAAGTTTACGAAATGCTTTGTTCCGTTTGGAATAATAGACAGTGGAAAAAGTCCAGAAATCCAACAGTGACAATTTTGATCGATATCTGTTCAGGAGATTCGGAGGTGGTGAGTACAACCTCGCCATTGTGCTTAAATGGAAAAGTTTGATACATTTCTTTCTGTTGCAGGTAACAGAAACTGGATTCACCCACCGGATGCTTTACAGCGGGGTCACATAGCTTATCTAGTCAAGGTCAGTTTCTTGTGATTATTCGTGATTTTGGTTTCCTGTCTTCCGCCCACTGCCTCATCTTGACAATTGCCTCGTAGAAACACTTGCTATTAGCGCCCAAGAACAGTTGACTGCAGGCACCTTGAAAATGTCAAAATAATAAGAGCACCTCAGTTGTAGAAAAACATGAGTGTGTGAACTGAAATATCCTCTTGATTGCCCTCACCCCAAAAAAGTTTGTGTCCATTACATAAAAGGGCGGATTTATAACTTGTGTTGGGCAAGGCCGTGGTCTTGGCAACACGGAGTTTTCCTCCGTGGCATCCCACCAATTACTCCATTCACACACAGAAGAAGGCAATGGCAAACCACTTCTGGATCATCTGCCAAGAACGTATATGAACAGGTCCCAGTCCGAGAAAAGGATCGAAGGATCCTGTTCATATGGACCTGTCGTCAGACAGAACACTAAATAAATAAATAAATAAACCCGTCAAAGGTGACGGGAATGAACCCCTTTTTTGTGTTGAATAGCACATTTGAAGTATGACACTTGTTAAATTTCTTTATAAAGTCAATTAATGGTAAAAAAGTCTTCACAGCCGAACGTGCCAGCGGAGACCGACAGACTGTCGCCACACGAAGGCTGCGCTAGGCCCCACCATAGCTTCCTTTGCATTTCTTGCTACCAGACTCGCTTAATTTTAGTTTTTACCTTCCGCGAACTCGTACATGCAGTCGAGGAAATCGCGAAGGACGTTGGCTGTATAACCAGGCGTAGATGTCTCTGTCATCAGATTAGGGAAAATTGGAGAGGCGAGTCCATGGAAAACTTATCCGGTCGCTGTGGGTGAAGGGAACGGAATAAAAATGAGGTCAGAATCGTGACGGACTTATTTTTGTTAAATTGGCTTGCAACAAAGAAATATTGTACCATTGTACTTCCGCGCTAGCTGTCGCATTTTTTTTAAAAAGAAGAATTGCGATATTGTTTGTGCAGTGCTTTCGTGACGTTTTCCGTGTTGTAAATAACGCCGGTCTTGTTAGAATCCACGTCAGTCCAATGACTTGGGATTATGACAATTTGAAAATCGTACCCCGTTACAAATTCGGCTGGAGCAGTTAATAGATGATTTACTTTTTTCGGTCTTTATGTATGAATGAGCCGGATACAACTACATACAAACAAGTGTGTTCTGCCGAAACCCTTGTCTGACCTTTTATTATCGCCTTGTCATTTGGCTAATACACGCCCTGCACGTATCTAGAGGACAGGCAGTCGAGGCTAATTTTAATATTTTATTATTTCTAATTAATATTCATTATTTTATGGTCCCTTTAAAGCCGGAGGACGTCTGAACATTATTTATGAATTCAGTCCGTACCGCGAAGAAAACACTACACTTCACCATTGCAAAGATCAACTTTTTAACGCTGTTTAAGGAAATAATACGACTAAAACGCTAATTAACCTTTGGAGCCGAAGCTCTTTCAAATGAAACTTAAGAATTCAGTCCGTACCGCAAAGAAAACACTACACTTCACCATTGCAAAGATCAACTGGTTAACGCTGTTTAAGGAAATAATCTCAATTTGTACTGGGAATCGTACGAAACCCGTAAATACAAAATGCGAAGTTGCTGATTGTTAAAGCAGCTGGTACATATAGTTACCATTAAGCTTTAAAGGGTTCTTTTTTGTTTGTTCAGAACCTGCATCCCTTCAAAGCCAAAAAAGAATTTTGCAGGTTCCGACCACTAATCGAGTCATGCGTCCTGAATATTTGCAATATTCTGCTGTGGAGACTTCAATGCTGGCTCAGACGAGTAACTTTTTTTTTTATCTTTGGAGAGTGAAGGAGACCTGCTTTCGTTACTGTTTCTTATCGAGGAGGATCGCGAATCGAATCCCGATGGAGTTTAGACCCCTTGATTACCCACTGTTTGCTTAGTCACTTCTAAGTGAACCATGCGTTGACACCATTGGACCGTTTGCTCCAGTTTCTGGTACAGTTTCGACATATTTAGTGCCTTGCACAAGGTATGAGCGTCCACACTTACTTTGTTTCCGTTCTGCTTCAGTGCTCGAAAAAAAATGTGGGCCTAAAAACTTCTCCGGAGCAATGTGTTGAGGATAAGTTAACTTTTTTGGGGGTGGAGTGGTGAGCTGTGTCGTTACTTCTGGCAAATGGAAACCGATCCATTGAATTCTGTGTCCGCGAAAATGTAAGTTCATCGAGAAGCTGGGCGTAACTGCAGAGGCCGGTCGGAAAATGATATTAAAATGGATTTCATTATTCATTGGATTCAACTGGCTAAGGATAAGGTACAATTGTGGGTTCTTGTGAGTACAGTAATAAACTTGGGGAATTCTAGCTAGTTGGACAAAGATGATCTCAGGAATGGCTATTCCACTACCTAGTACTTGTTTAATGGTTTTCAAGACCAGTTCGTCTTACTTCTGCAACTGGGCAGACGTTCACTGTAATTTCAGGTGCGGTTAACGTCATGAACATGTTGAGGATTTATGAAAGGTTTTGTCGTGTGGGAAAGCGGTCTACCTTGGCGTGATGTTCGCACTTTTCTGTCTTCTCTTATGTAGTAATCATCACGTCGATGAGCGACAGTTAGCTTCTCAAGGAGGAATATTCTGCACCAAGTTATTTCCAATTTTCTTTTTCCATAAAACCGAAAGACTTTCAATGTAATTGTCTTTTTTTTTGGGGGGGGGAGTGTTTTAAATTGTCAATCACTTGTTTATAGTTCATCTTGTCGCCGTTTGGCATTTATTGGCAATCCATAAATGAAATATTTTGTAATTCGTCCAACAACCGCATAACAGTTCGACCAACTTTTAATACCTGTGTCGTAGAAGTCTGCCGCCTGGGATTGGAACCACTGTGTGACCACCATCTCCGCCTCTCTGTCATTCTCAAAACGCTGACGCTGACGCTGACCGGACAGGAATTTCTTGAGGTGTAGGAAAAGATGGAAATCACTGGGAGCGAGGTCCGGGCTGTAGGGTGGATGATTAAACACCTCCCAGCTGAACTCCTGCAGGAGACTCGCTGTCCGTTGAGCCGTGTGCGGCCTAGCGTTATCACTGACCGCACTTCACAGTCGGCGGGAGCTGGAATAAGAACCTCCATCTTCAACAGCTGCAACGATGCTACTGTGAGAACGCGGGAAGTGCCGTTAGTGCATGCGCCATGCTACGTCATTGCTCTATCACGTACGCACAGTCGCTTCGCGCAATATAATGTTTGCTAGCTGTGGGACGAGTGGGAAACTTACTTTGAGGACGCGCCTCGTATTTTAGTAATAACAATTTGCCTCCATCCTTACATTTCTTTTATATGTATCCAGTTTTAGTGGTCTGATATCTCAGAACTTATCAGACCAGAACATCCGCCATTGTTCGCGATATTCTTTTCGTTATGAGTGAACACTCGCGTTGAAGTAATGTTTTTTCGTGTCATCGTTATGGGTCTAGCTGAAGTCTGAAATAGGTGATGGACCGAGTCTCCGGATACAGATGATGATGCTAACGATGTTTGTGGGTGTATGGTTTTAGTGTTGTTTCCGACACGCATATAATAATTTCCGATTTAGACATTAAAGAAGAGAGGCCTCTTTAAGGTGCATCGTGGAATTGTTTGTCTTTGTGAATGCACCTTGCAATAATTTAGCACGCGGCAAACAGTTCAGGGCCACCTTGAAGTTGCGTAGAAAAGCTGTTCGCCGAACGGAGTTCGTCACATGTTACACTCTTTAGCCTACATGAGATGTAATTTGTGGAACTTGGTATTCTGAGTAGGTTTATTGAACACCTGGATGTTGCAAAGAGGCCAGATGGAAGCCATCCGAAGGTCGATGTTGTAACAGAATTAATGTTTAATGCGCAAAATCTTGTGGCAAATAGACCTATGTATAGATATGCAGGACAACACTGTTATGTTATTTCGTAACACTCAGTTGTCCTTGTAATGAAATATCCTACGCAATTCTTAAGCTACTGGACGTATTAGATAATCTTGGTATTTTGCCTAGTAACGCCATGTAGACTTGTAGGTACACGTCATCGTTGGAACAGTGCGTGCTCAGGTGAAGTTCTGGTAAATGTCTAAGACGCAGCTTGTCCCTTCTTTGTGTGCAGAACATCACACACCTTACGCGTGAATGTTCTAGCGGCCGACTTAACGTTTGAATAACTGTTTGGGATAGCACAGACTTTTCCGTGATCATCTTCTGCACACTAATGTCTTGCTTGAAGTCGTCCAGGGTTCGTGAGTTGTTTATGCTCGTAAGATCCAGTTCCTCAGAATAGCTTTTCATCTGTTCGAGTAGAAGTTTCGGCAAATAATTGAAATGTGACATTTTTTTTTAGGTAGAGTTTAAACGCTTCCAGTAGATTTACGCCCAGTATGCCAGAGAATTTATTAATACCGGAAGTGCCTGAAAATATAATTTTTCCATAACATCCGCAGAAAATTAATATTTGTATGTCTTTAAATTATTTATAATTGGTCATATTCGAAACCTTTAGAAGCCAATGCTTGTCTGGATAATATTTAAGAATTCAGTCCTTACCGCAAAGAAAACACACCTCTTCACCGTTGCAGATATCAACCGGTTAACGTTAGAAAGTTAATGATCATTAAAGAAGGTGATACATTTTGTTAACACTGGATTGTAAATCGTTAATATTTGCGTCTGCTAAAACATTTTTCACGTAAGCGTGAACTAGAAAGTGTTCAGTGAGATTCTTTACAAATGAGAGCACATCAAATCGTGTATAAGAGCAAAGGCGAGGTTCGAATCGGCCATATATTGTGGCATGTAGGCTTAACTATTATCAGCAGTGGACTGGCACGTTCCTATGGCCGGCGAGGTAAGACGGAGTTTACAGTAACCAACATTCCAATTGTTCTTTGTCAGCTCGGCTCGGCTGTTGAAGGATGGATGCTGACTTGTACCACGGGAGACAGTTGCAGACGTGTGTGTTACGTTTTATTTTCTGTAATAAAGCACGGAAAGATTTGTTGTGAGGTTAGGTCATTGAGCAGTTCGAAAATTGACGAGTCTGATGTAGACATTTTTTTTTTTTAAATTTTAAATTGCTTTTCGTAAGTGAAGTAGACTCAAGGATAAAGTGAAATCCAACAGAAATATGGCAAACCTTACATTGTACCCATTGTCTACAATTCAGAGTATTAATGTGTTTTTTTATGATTTTAATTATAACAACAGTACAGTTTCTGTACCGTAAATTAAGGCAGAATATTAATAAATAAATATATATGCCTCTTGTTAATGGGGTCGTATGTTAAACAAACTTGTATCAAATAATGACATACGTTTTTTCGGAACTCTTTTATCTACAGCTCTTTCGGCCAAACTTTTAATACTAAGTACGTAGCGCAAGATGGTGGCTCCACCCAGAATCCAGCATGGAGTACACGCTTGCTTTGTGCTTTCAGACAACAGGACTAGACAGGTTTCATAAAACAGGCAACCGGCATCTGTCTGCCCTCCTAACTGTCGAAAGGTCTTGCGATCGAACCCCGAGGGCAGAGCACTAATGATAACATTATTAGCTGAAGAAATGTTTTCAGGGTGAGTAGTATTAGGGTCAACAACCCGTCCGTGTCGGTGAAACAGCTCCCCACCTCGTCGGTGCATTCCACTATACTTCATTGACGACAGTCACGAGGTAACGAGTGACCACTAATTTGCATATTAAAATTTTTCAGAAACCGTGGAAATAATTAGCAACATATGAAATGTAGCGAGGTTGGCATTACAGCTGGTAATTAATTTATTCGTGTATATTTTAGTAGTGGGACGTGACATACATTTTTGGTTTTAATGCGCCAGATTGTTTGAAGGGTCGCGGATGGGGTTAAAACGTTGGTATATAGAGTTCTAGAACGAATCTAAGAACATTTTGAGATTTTTCTAAGATGTCTGTATGAACACGACATTTAATTATGCGCTAAAATATTTTCATTAAAGTTTTACGGATAAGACGCATTCAGATTCCCGATGTATCAAGAACCCATGTGGAAACTGTGCAGTCCTCTACTGATTGGCCATTTCAAATCTTGTCCTTTGTTCGGCAGGAAAGAGTAACTTTGTTTTGCATGCACCTGTTTGTTGTCACGTGTGTATTTCCGCATAGAGACAGATAAGTGACTAAGTATACGGGTCCTGTTGACTCAGATGCGATACGAATTCGCTGGATTTTCAGAGACAGATAAGTCTACTTTGACTCGAGGCTTTGTGTACATAAATACACCAGTAAACGGTGTTTAATGACGCCACAACGGGTGATGGAGGCAGGATTCAACGTATTTTAGACGGGGTTCAAATAGGTTTACTCTGTGGCCTCCGTGTCGCCACGGAAGAAGCCCCTTATTTTGGGCGCCTGAGTTTGGTACGGAGAAGTAGAGAAAATGCTGTAATGCTCTTGCCAGAATTTTGAGTTTTGGCCACAGATTAGTCGTGGTTTCTGTTATTTTGAACACACTTCATACCGAATTATTTCGCCTAAAAAAATATACTTGATTGTTTGAGAAGCCTGTTGAGAAATGTAAGGCGAACGGAACCAGGCTGAGTTTCAATAAGATTTTTTCGTACATTTATCAGGTGAATTCGTCTGCCGGACGACTTATAGAAATTCTGGATTAGTTCCAGTAGTTAAAATGTAGGCCAACTTATTTTTAATTTCTGACATGCAATTTAGGTATTTAAAGCTCATTGGTAATTATATGTACCACCTGTTTTGTTACTAGCACTGCGTTTCGGTTGCATGTGTTCAAGCATGATTCTCACAAGAAACAGCGATCATTTCCCTAAACGGCGTTAACCAGTTGATCTTCGTAATGGTGA
>NW_019060299.1:476578-506783 GCF_000696155.1 Zootermopsis nevadensis | reverse complement strand
CCATTACTTTGGAGCCGAAGCTATTTCAAATGAAACTTAAGAATTCAGTCCGTACCGCGAAGAAAACACAGCACTTCACCATTGCAAAGATCAACTGGTTAACGTTGTTTAAGTAAATAATACGACTAAAACGCTAATTAACCTTTGGAGCCGAAGCTCTTTCAAATGAAACTTAAGAATTCAGTCCGTACCGCGAAGAAAACACAGAACTTCACCATTGCAAAAGATCGACTGGTTAACCTGAGAGTCTCAGGAAACAAATGAATATGTAATACAGTAAAAGGCGTCTTCATTTCTGTCACATGATGGTCTTTTGTTGTTGTAGTTTCTAGGGAGTACAGAAGTGGACCAGCCAAAAGGCATTGAGGTGGTTAAAGAGGGAATTCGTAAACTGAAATTCAACCAGCAGTTGCGGAAAGCAGAGGGCAGCAAGACGCCAAAAGTAGAGCTCACCATCAGTATAGATGGAGTCGCTATACAAGAACCAAAGACGAAGGTACTGTTTCGACTTAGTTCTGAGGTCTGTAAGACTAAACTTTTCTGGTAAAGTTACGGTTACCTAATCACCACATCTCCACACGTTTTTTAACTTGAGTATGAGATGAATTTGCATTTACTCTTTTGTTGCTGATGTCTAAAGTCTCACTGCTGTGAGAATTCCCGTAATTCTACAGAATTTTAGTAGGGAAAATCAGTCCCATTTGTATACCCCTGTACATCCAGACAGTGGAAAATTTATTGAACCCCCTAGAATATAATCTGTCATGTAAGAACATTTGAAAAGTGGGATTTGAGGTTTTCATGGTTGCGAATCTGAATATGGATGTCTTGTGGGGTTGTTGCTCCGTGTACTCTGGTAGAAGTTTGCCGACGTTTCAGAGGTGTTGATGGAGGCAGCAAGGACCTCTGAAACGTTGGTAAACTTCTAACAGACTACACAGCGCAGGTGCCCAGAAGGCAGCCAACATTTGAAAACGATGCACTGCACAAAGTATGCCTCGTTGAGAGTGTGCGTAGGTTTTGTCGAGTTCAGAGCCGTGATTTGTGGAAATGTTCCTCAAGAATGACGTACGCTGGGTTGGTTTCTTCCGCAGCGCATCATGCACCAGTATCCACTGCATCGCATATCGTACTGTGCTGATGACAAGGGAGAGAAGAAATTCTTCAGCTTCATCGCTAAGGAGCCTGATTCCGAGAGACACGTGTGCTTCGTGTTTGTTAGCGACAAGCTAGTAAGTTGTCATGAAACTAGTTTGAAGACGATACTAGTAAAGAGATATTCCTCATAATGGCATCTGCTAAGCTATTGCATTGAGCAGTAGATTGCCAGGAACCTTTACATATATAATGTTGGATTTTTATCTTTATTTCCTTATTTTTTAGGTAAATAGAGGCGTATGGTATTGCTGTAATTATGTGTTCATGCTAATCCCTGGTATTGTTTGAAGCAGTGGATAGATTTAGATTAAACTTGCTATATCATGTCATCATAGAGGCCATCTTATCTTTGCGATTAATAGTTTCTTGCTTGTATAATACTAACATGGCATCCACCCAAATTTATAATGTGGTAGCAACAGTAGTGCCACTGTTTCTGCAGTGTGCGCAAGTAGTACTGTCTGCGCAGTGAACACGGAGGTAAAACTCCACGCATTTTAACTTCAGTACCCATTGGGTAGGTGGCTAGGCAGATGAAGAATGTCTTGACATTATGGTAAAAAGTGCAAGCCCTGCTCTCGTCAGGAATCAGACCCTCGTCGTCCAGCCCAAACTCGGTGACTTTGCCGTCTAATCTGAATTGTGTAGAAGAAATTTGTAACTCGGGTCGCCTGTTATTTGTGACTGTGATTTTAAATGTGATGAATATAGGCAGAAGAGATTACGCTGACAATTGGACAAGCGTTTGACTTGGCTTATCGACGATTCTTAGAGACGTCTGGCAAGGATTTGGAAGTACAGCGCCGACTCATGTTGCTGCAGCAGAAAGTGAAACGTCTGGAATCGGAGAACTCGTTACTGCGACAGAGACTGAGCGACGTTGCTCAGATCAAGGGGCAGGTCAGTAAATACACTTCCTGATGTGGAGAAATTATTGTAATCAGTTCTTGCATTTTTGCAAGAGATGGGTTATTTCAAATAGTTGTAAGATATTTAGATTTTTTTCAACTTATGTTAAAAAGATACCCACACTGAAAAATGGCTGGTACAGGGTGTTGAAATCTCCACTGGGTAGAACAAACGGTGGTAAAATTCAGGCAGTAAAAATTACATTTCTTAAAATAAATGTAAGTGTAGATGACCGAGTTCGACAGAATGGACAATATCAGATGATGATACTAATGGAATACAGTTGTAATGGATGACGGCTGGGAAATTGTAATCTGATTGAACGTAATCTGCAAAGAAGAAATCTCTTTTTTCTTTCTTCTTAAACACTTGGGCAAAGAAGAAATCTCTTTTTTCTTTCTACTTAAACACTTGGTGTTGCTACGCGCCATTTTTCCGAAACTCAACTGGACGGCCTGGATAAATTGCGACACCAAATCCTGGTGACGGGGACAGGGTTGGTCCCTGAAATGGCGATTCTTAACCGACTGACATGGCTGGTAGCCTGGTAATATTTTATTAACGGTGATGGTGATTATTTACAGAGTGATATTGAAGAATATATGTCACAGAATGGAATCACAGATCTTCTGAGTGTTGGCAGCAGTTCCAGCAGCAGTGGTACCACTACATCACCTTCCAGCAATGAATTTAACTACAGTTCTGACAACATACACAGTGGACAGAACAAGGTAAACTGCACTGCATCCCATACCAACATTTTCGGGAGATTTCAAGTATCATTAATTCCCAATGAGAGAAAAATCCTGACGGCTGTATCTTGTTCAATATTTACTTAGAATTCAAATAGTGCTGTAATATTTGTATCTTTTATGCATTAATATATTCTTTCTTCATACCTTCAACATCCAGTTTGTAAATAAGAGAACGTAACGTAACCTTGCTAAGAAATGTAACAATTTCCTCGCCATTAGTTTCTGTGCGAATAAAAATATTTACAAATTATGCCGAGATGCTGAAGAATAATTAACACAGATGGACTTCGGGTTTGTCTGAAAGAGCTGCAGGCCCAGTTGGGGCATATTTTCTGTTACAGTAATTTATAGTTAATTTAATATAAAATTTAAATTTGTATTATCTTCGTCCTTATTACCTGCGCCTTATAAATAAATACTCAGATAATCTTTGGTTAATGGCTAAGTGACTTTGCAACGTGGTGGCTAAATAATCTGATTTATGCTCCGTAGGAGAATGGGAACCTCCTAAACTTGAGCACTGGGTCCAGTAACGGAATTAGCAGTCCCCCCATCGCTGCAAGCCTCGCACAGCCACCACCTGTTCCTCCCAGAGCCTTTGAGGCCAGTAGTGGCAGCAAGTCATTTGGAGATAACAGTTTTATAAGCGACATGTTGTCGTCAGCCCAGCCATCCGTTGGAACGAAACTGGAAGGTTTGCTACTGGATGAACTGGAGGAAGACTTCAATCCTCGGGCATATGAAAGAATGAGCAGCAACATTAATGACAGTGGCAGTCTTTCATTGTCTAATGGCTCCATTTCTTCTCCACCTTTATGTAAGTTTATAAAGGATGCAGTCGTCATGGCTTCCACTGAAGACTGCAGGTTTTTTGTTATTTGTAATTTTCTGTAATAAATATCAGTTGTGGACTTCTGGTTTGTGGCGCTATATAGTCTCGTGGGTGATTTCCAACATTCATTGTTTCACAGGAATATGTTTTACCGATCTTAAATTTTGAAGGTTTGGCCTTGATGATGGAGACGGTATGTCAGAAATCAGAGAATTGTAGTTGACATCTTCACCATGAGATTCTCATATCTCAGAAGAGAACACAATTTCCATTCTTATATTCTCAATAACATGATTTTATTATGGTGTTGATCATAAATTTATAGAACCAGAATGCTGTTATGGGATGCACGTTTGCAAAAAGTACGGACTTCATCTAGTAAGTTGCCTTGTGTGTGTGTGTGTGTGTGGATAACTGAGAGTTGGAATATTGGCCTGATGGCGACAATTTATTTGACAGTGGCTCCACCTCCAAAAGTTCCCAGAGATTCGTCCAGACGCACGCACACGCATAATAATGGTACAACCCCACAGAATGCAGATCCATTCAAGGAGGATCTCTTCGGTTCCACCCCATTTAACCCTGCTTCGGCATCGACGCTGTCAGCACCCCCTATTCCTAACAGGTAGGATACGTTATGTGTTTTATTCAGTCCAGAATCTGTATCTGAGATGTGCCATTTTGTATGTGTAAAAGAGTTGATTTTTAACCTGAGAAAAGAAAATGGATTGCGAGTATTTTAGAAGATTGGAACAATCGTGGGAAGATAGTACTAAAATGTATTTTAGAAAATAGGATGTGATGATTGGTTGGACTTTTATCTCTACTACCTGGAAGAATTGAAGAACTCGGTAGAAACTTTACCAGAATTGTTGGTCTGTTGCCAAGAAGTGACTCGGCTACACGTCATAAGTGATTTTAGACAAAACAGCTCATTTATGTCTTTTCCTCTGTCGCAGGTCTGCGCTGAAGCAGCAGGTGCCTTCAGCAGTAGGCGTTCTCTCCGATCCGTTTGGGATGGGAGACTTTGGAAACCAAGAGAGTGGAGAACCGTCGCAGCAAGAACTGGAGAACGCCATTGGACTTCTAGACAAGAGACTTCTGGAGATGAAGGTAAGATGGTCTCAAATATAAATGATATATTTTTACATGCAGAATGTACAGTTTGTTAGGAAAAATTTAAAGTTATAATGGAGCTGAAAATATCAGATTTGTAATAAACTGTTATAGTTCTGTTTAAATAAATTTGTGACCTGAAGTATGGTTAAGCTTGTCTAGGATGTAAGAGTTTCGAGGTTTTGCCTGAGGTGTCTTTGAAATACTTTATTTTATAGCCTTCTCATAGATCAAACTGCTTACAGGATGGTTTCAGTCGAGGACTTTCGTTCGGTAATGAAGACTTCTCACTAGAAAGCTTGGATCCACTTCGTAATTAGGAAGTAATACTTTAGAGTGCCTCTCTGCCAGGTAAGCGTGATGAACAGATGCTGTGAAAAGTTCTGGTAAGGCTTCTCATATATTTTCAGAGTTATTTTAAGCTACTGATTGTTAATCTGCATTATTTCCTTCTGATCTAAGTAATGGTGATTGAAAAGGTCACCATTATTCAACATGGCATTGAAATGAGTTTAATTTTTTTAACATGGTGTTTGGAATTAACCTTTTTATAAACTTTCTTCTAGATGTTGTGTGTGGGCATGTCAGTGTTCTACTCAGTCACTCTGTTGACTTTAGTTGTCTACACTGCTGCATTATCATCTTTGACAGCCAGAATTTTCTGTTCAGTGGACATGGATGAACTGAGAGCCAAGATACTGCAATTAATATTTCTTATGTATGCACATAGTAAGAAATATTAATTATATTTCTGTAATTATTCATTATGATTGTGTGCAGTGTGAGAGTTGAATTAATTTAAACAAAATGGCTGAAGACTTGGTGCTGTGTCTGCATAGATGGTGAATTAGAGAGCTCGACGGTACGTCATCTTTGTCCATAAGAAGAAAACTCGAGATGTTAAAACGTGATGAGTCCAGTCTTCCACTGAGGTAGTTTCGGCTCGTATTGATTGAGAATTTCAGTATTTCACTGTACATAGTTTATTGTGGCAGATGAAAACTGAGATGTATAATAATTTTAAGAAGTAGAAGAAACTGTAATGATTGTTCAAAGTAAACGAATTTGTGATATAATTTATTGCCAATTAAAAAAAGTTTGTAATTTAGTCGTGCAGCTTGTAAATTACCACGTGTGTCAGTACTGCAGGAAACTTGTCTTACAGTCCATTAGGTGCCAGGAAAAGAATAATTGTTACGAATAATGCCACTTTTGGCAGGAAGGTCTTGTTCCGCCTCTGACCGTATGTACAGCCTATTGTATTTTTTTTCACCAATATATTGATACGTAGAAAGTCATCCTTTTTTTGGAAAAGGGGGGGTTTCCAAATGAAGTGCTATGTGTATTAATACTATTGTATAATATTTAAAAAAAATTGAAAAATAAGTGAATATTTTTATTGTTACTTGGATACAAAACATTTTCAGACTTTTCTGCACGTATGATCAGATGCACAAGAAACGTTTCCTTCTGCAAGTACCATAATTCATAACAAGTATTCTTTTCTCTGCACCTTATGACTTGAGATGCGAAACAAGTTTCTTGAAGCGTTGACACGCGTGTTTATATATATATATATATATATATATAAGCTTCAATACTAAATTACAAACCATTCTTAATTAGTAATAAATGATAGAGCTTATTCCTTTTAATTGTCAAAACATGGATTAAAATGCTAGCTTTATTATGCATTTTGAATTCAATGGTTAAATCGAAGAAAAAGCAATATTACACTTTATATAGTTACGATGCTGTTAGATTGAATAATAAATATATTTTTCATATAAAGGCTTAACATATTCTTAAGCACCGAGGATATAATTTTACCTCCTGTAATTCTTGTTATAGTTGATAGATTTTCTGTCTTGATACATAAATTGATATGCTGTATATATTGACTCTATAAGATGATGTTTTGTTATTGTAATGAAAATACTTTCCCTTTTGTTTATGATACATTGACATTGTGTTTTCAATTTCCAACCTCTCCTTAACCAGAACCTCCCAGCGTGACCCATGTTTTTTCATGTCATATCGACACTGAAAATATTCCAGTAGTTTGGAAGTTGGCTGCAAGGTCCGTTCTGAGGTACTGCCTAGTAAATTTCAAGGGCAAGCAGGTAGGTAAAACCAGAAATAAAGGAATTACATTAATTCTGGGAAATCAAGTTAATGCTTTGAACTGGCTGAAGTACTACTTGGAAAATATATGCAGGTAAGTACTTTTCGTTCGACTACTGAAGGTTTTGAATGAAAATGTTGACAATATTGAGTTCGGGTTACAAGTTTCAACCTCTGTCGCAAGGCATTTAAATTCTGTACTGCAGAGCTACCAGCCAGATTTGTTGTCATGAATTAATGGTTTAGCAGTAGCCATGTTCTTTCTGATTTTATTCAACCATATCTCGAGGTTACAAAATACATTTTGTTCATATTAAAGCACTTCTATCCCAGAAGACGAGTGAAATTGTGTTAGTCTGTCCTATCTAATAGGCAACTTCCCAAATACAAATCACTCATTTGAATTAACCTGTCTTGATTATAATCACATAATTGTACAATATATGTACAATGGGTGTACTGCCAAATTAACGGGGGCTCACCAGCAAGCTGTATCTTGTATTTTAATTTTGAGTAATATAAAGTGGGGTCCGCAGTGGCTGCGCGGTCTGAGGCATGGGCCTTGTGCCGGTTGGACCTTTGGTTCGAATCCCCCTCAAGCCATGGATGTTTGTTGTGCTGTCCTGTGTACAGGTAGAGGCCTTGCGACGGGCCGATCCCTCGTCCAAGGAGTCCTACCGAATGTCCATAGATCAAGCCAACAGAAAGTTGGGACCAGTAAAAGGGCACCGGAAAATGTATAAACATTGTTAAACCGGAAATATAAGAGTAATATAAAATAAAATGAAACTACATAATTGCATATACAAACAATTTATTTGTGTACAGTTGTGCTGATCAGTAGCAGCTAATGCGTCTTATATAAAGGAACAAGAAAGACGTGAGCGGAATGCTCTCTTTTGCTTTAATGCTTCTAATTTGTTATAGACAAACTTTTATGTGTATTAAATGTTTGTTGGCTAATTATGACGGAAGTTCTGGATCGTGGAGTCTTTCAAGTTCACATATCTCAACTGTATCCCCCTATCTCTACATCTGGTTGGACAAATCTCCTTATGTTTAATATTAGAGTCTCGGCTAAATTTTTGGGTAGAATGTAATGTCAGTTCACAATTAAAGTGATGTAAATATCTTGGAAAGTTTATTTTAAATATCGACCAGTGAATATATATGTGTGTGTGTTTCAGACGCAGGCTACGATCACTATTTACACTGATATATTATGCATGTTCTCTTTATAAGCATCAACTTGTTTTCTGGGTAATGACCATCAATGGCAGCGTGAATATATCCTATTTCTTTTCATTCAGTACCAGCAGACGAGTGGTTTCCAACAGAAGTATTGTAGTTTCTCCGTCACTTTGCATAATTATTCACTGAGGTTTGAAGTTTCCCAGCTTGTTGCACATGCGACCATTGTTCCTAGCAATCTCGACTCTGGCGCAATCTGTAAGCAGTATGATATTTCACATTATTTTACTAGGTGGTGTTATGTTACATTTTCAATGGCTATTTATACAGATGGAGTTGGCTAACCAGAAGTATAATTCCATTTGAAGCTGTAGAATGGTTTCCTAACCCATGGCTAAGAAATATATTTTGTGTGGCCCACTTCTAAAATTGTGTCCACTGTTTGACAAAAAATAATTACTAAAAACAGTTCGTATTTGGACAGCGAAAAAACAGATATTAATTAAATTCCACTTTGGCGAACATAACCGTTCTGCATTATGGACATGTGGTTCATATTATCACATCCTGTTTCCTTAGGGTTCAATTTAATAATGTCATACTATTTTAGGGTTTGATTCTTGGCTGGTTGGTAAAGTCCTTCACTCTGAACACTTGCTCTGGAGCCCATCTTCCCCCTTTTATGAGGGCAAGCTCATAAACTCATCAGTCACCTCCATCTACTGAAAAGGTGAAGAATGTATGGAGATTTACTTGTACTCCCCTACATGCATTCATGGCTTTGTGCATAAGGCACACGGACAAATGTCTGTCGGTACATGAAGAGACCCGTTTCCATGAGATTTTCTTACCAAAATTTGTTACACTTTTTTTATCTAGGCAACCAATCCAAGTGGCGCACACAGGAAAAAAATTAAAAATATATATTTACTGCACTCCATAGAATCGGCAAGCTTCCTGATGACCTTGTAGTAGGGTATCGGTCTTCCGTCAAGCGTGACGCAGAAACACACCTCACCGCGACACTGTCTGGGGGCATAGGCACCTTCAGGTGTGCATGCAGGGGGTTTCTTAGGATGCAATTTTACTGCTTCCATGCATGGCATATTTGGTTGGTTTGATCCCTTGGATGCCTCCTCCACCAGTGGAGTTTCAGCTGAATCATAAAATATAGATTTATGCAGATTTATAATGCAAAGTATGAGGTTATCTACAAATTTAAAATGTGAGGTGTCTAAACCTGGGATATTCAGATTTTCAGTCTAATGCTCTTTCATCTTAGCTATTTTGGCAATGTATTGAAATTTATAAGTAATACATGAATAACCTAGTATTTCTCTATAATAATTTTTATGATTTCTAAGTTTTAGGTATTTACAAATAGAGTTGTTTACATCAAAATTGACAATGTAATGCTCTTTTCTTAAATGGAATCTTTTCTGAACTCAAGATCGAAAGCAAAGAAAAATGCACATCACATGAAGAAAAAAAAAAATAGGGCCTGTCCGGGAATTGAACCCGGGACCTCTCGCACCCGAAGCGAGAATCATACCCCTAGACCAACAGGCCAGTGAAAAGAAGGATTAGAAATTTACAGTTATAAACGCCGATTGATATGTTCATTGTACTATTAATGTAGTTTGTTATTGTAATTTTAAGAACATTATAATTTTTTGTGTAACAATCTACGTATATGCTCACCAGACGGAGGAACACACGTTCCAGTTCTTTCACTGCATACTAGATCTGCACCACATTCATATTCTGCTGGTATCTCGACTTGATGGCACGGCTGACCGCGATCTAGAAAATTATTTAAATGATTTTTAAGATACGTTGCATCTGACGGGGATGAAATCGGGTGCCGAAAATTTAATTATATTAAGCAACTGGAGAAAGCGTTAGGAAGTGTAGCAACCCTCTTCTCAGCCCTCTACTTCCGGGAGCACCATGAACGGTTTATCTTTGACCTGAACACACCCCGGAATTGACGACATTCACGAATTCAACTATGCTGTTGACATGGGTCTTTGTATATGTGTTTTTTTTTCTGTTTTAACGAAAGCTGGGGATTTTGAAACCCTTCCTTCGTGTTACTTCAGGTATTTCCGGAAGTATCTTGTCTTTTCTCCGCCTTCACCGTGTATAAGTAGAACCATAGCGCTTATAGTAATATTTCAGTACAGTGTACTCACCTAAGAATTTTATACATGATGGGCAACATCCACAGTCACTGACATTTGGTTTGAAGTGTCCATTAATACAGTCGTCAGGTTGCTTAATGGCACACTGCAATTCAGTGCAGTAGCCATCTTGAGTGAGGCATGGTAACGCAGGGTAACAATAGGCTACTGCGAAAGTTGTCAATGTGAATAGATAAGCCCACTGCATTCTGCAACATGCAGGAAAGTTAATTAAAATATTGTATGGCCAAATTCTGCAAAGGAACTGCACACGAAGACAATTCTCGTCAGAAGATGTGTTGCTTTTGTAATTAATAAGTCACATTGTAATGTGTAAACTTCGCAAGCCATGGGGAAGCCAGTGCAATTCAGCAGTGCAGTAGTTAGGATACGGGTTCGATTCCCGGCAGGGTCATAAGTATTTCTCTGCGTCGCCACGTTGAGACCGACTTTGGAACAGTCCGTACCTCCTGTGATGTGGGAACAGGGCATATTTCCCCGAAAGTTAGAAGACCAGGGAATGAAACTGAACACTCACAAGGTGAAGAATACGTGGAGCTATACCGCCACACTCTTATGCGTCTGTATGGAGTGTTACTTAATCAAGCACCATGAACTTTACCTTACCGCAACACAGTAAGCTCTCCAGTAAAGTCTCCAACATTTGAATTGGACAAGAGGAGTTTTGATTATCTTCCTAAATCGTCTAAGTACAGACGTTTAATGCGAGAACATAGAAATATTATCTAAATTAAGCTGCCTTTACTTCCTGCACAGGAAAAAATTGTTCCCTGTTAAAATAATTGGACAGACCGTTTTTAAAAGATAGTAGAAATGTCTCGTTCTTCTTAAATTAAAATATGAAGGAAAACTTGTCCGGATTTGCACACCCCTGCAGTGTGATATCCTCATTCTCACTGTCCTGCAGTGAGCTCTTACCTGGATGAGTGAAGTCCTTGAATCACAATTCTGCGTGCAATCATTTGTCGTTAGTGCGATAAGTATAGCTAAAAGGCGCAAGCTGACGTTTAAATACAATTGTGTTTATGTGACGTCACCTACGTACGATTGCTGGGGCAGTAGAGTTCAACTGAACACAGGCAGCTTCCTCGTCTACTCGAAGACCAGTTCTACAGCCTTCTTCTCAAATAGCATTTATAACAGTAACACTGTAACGAACCCCGCTGTCCCTGATCCTTCCTCCTGGTCTTTTTAAAATCGTTCTCTCTGTCTTTTCAGCAACAACAATCCAAAAATAGTTGGCAGTCCTGCTTTAACTCCTACTTCGCCTAAATCTCACTCCTTAAGTAATACTTCCTTTGTGATAGAAAAAAGCTGAATTTGTGTTTTTGATTTTCTGTGAACAAAAATGGCCGACAACGATCGGTGTTCTATTACCGCCAGGGTCACGGTTCTTCTCTGTTCTTTTTAATTTAGAACGGCTCTGGGGTCCACCCGAAATCTTATCCTATCCAGCTCATAAAACAGAGAATCTAAGAGCAAAATTAAAAAAAAACATCGCTCATTTTCGCAAGTTGGAAATGCAGACTTAAATGGCTCGAGGAACTGTAATATAACCACAAAACATCAGAACTTATATAAACATGTTTTGAATTTTGAAAATTTAAAGAAATTATCATAATAAATGTTTAAATGATACTCCGCAATATCTAAACATTCAGATATACAGCATAACATCATATATCTTCAGTTTTTACTAGCATATAGGAAGAGAATTGTGACATATTCATTCCCACAAAAGTTACGGGCACACACACTCTCACACGTTGTTCTAATTCACTGTTGACTGAAGGCATGTTTGTGGGGGGGGGGGGGAATGCAATAATTTTACATCACATACAAATTAGTGCATCGAATGACAACTGTTTTAAAATAATACTATGCAAATTTTGATAATTATCAGCTAGTTCAAAGTCAGTAAGCTTAACTACGGTATGTAGTATTCCGTGACCTATATAGAGGTCAAATAGACTGTGAACTCTTGATGCTATTTGGTTACTTTTTGACATCCTACGGGTTTCTTTTATTGAAGACATCGTTTTGTGTACACTTGTCATACGTCACTGATTAGCCAAACAATTTGTTTCCAAGATATAGGCTAGGGGTGTACATGACAGCTAGAATCAGAATCGATTCAAGATTACAGTTTCTCTCTGCATTTATCGTTCTGTGTTTGTTTGTGCCCAGGTTTGCCATTCGTATTATAATTGTCTCGAGTGTTACAGGAATTGTATGGAAACAGTTCTTACTGCAATTTCATTCACGTTGATTTTTAAATTACTCATGTTACGACCTGTATTGTGACTATTGGCGACACTGTTTTCTTAATATCAATGGAAAGCATCAAGTGGGCACATATTATCGCGACGTAGTTTTCAGGGGCAAATTTCCTGTCATTGTGCTTTAGTGGAAAGGTTGAAGGCTGACTGTATTTTTCCATATATGCAAACAAATACGTTAAGATCAAGAGAGAATACTTACATTGATGTGTCACACTTAACCAAGGAAGAAAATGAACAGTCGTTGCAGTTTTGTTATTTGTTTTATCGGTGTTTTTGTGTTTGAAAGCATATTAGCTTCAGGTAAAAGATTTGTTTAAACTGCATTATTGTAATTTAATTTAATTTAATTACATATGCAACGTAATGTACTAATTAGTAAAATTTAATTTTGTATTGTAACTGATTTGAAAAGACGACTTCTGTGATTTTAACTAAGTTTTATTTCAGAAACGATATGTACCGTGCATACAGTGGGTCGTGCGTGCCCAGATCCTAATGAAACTTGTTACCAACAGAAAGCAAGTAATGATACTGGTGTGTGCAAATGTAAACCTGGATACAGGAAACAGAGCCCCGCGGAACCATGCTTACAGACCAGGCCAGTCACTCCAGACCCACATTCAGATGACAAGCCTACAACACCAAAGACAGAACATTCATCTAACGTATCAGGTAATGAATTTGGGTGTAATCTGTTGCAAGTACTGTTTTCTATTCCACTTACATTATTGTATGTATTAGCTAGCAAGAATTACAGATAAAGGACTTGCCCAATTTGAGGTTTCATCTGAAAGTTTCATGTTTTAATGGAAGCTTTTGTTCATGAGATTTCAGGTTCTCACAGCAATAAGTATGGAGATGGCTTCTTAGATGGTTTTGGAGGTTCTTACTGCCTCCATCATCAGAGCAATGATGTAGGCAGTATGCTACTCCAAAATGTTGGTCATTGTCTACCAGACTGCATGGCACAACATGCCAGAATACATCTGTATTCATTGCTTTTTGTTTACTATAAAATGAAGTAAAATTGGTGATTGAGATATTGGTCTAGTAGCTAATATAGTTGATTTATAACTCAAAAATTGGTGAAGAAGTATTAAAGTTTTCATCAGGGTGGGAAAAATAGATCTGTATGTGAAATAATACATCTTTGTACAGCTTTGTGTAGTCTTCTGATCATGTGCGTGCTGTTGTATGCATGTCAGCCAATATCAGCCGGCCTGAAGTGCATTGCATTTCAGACCAGGTATTAGCTCCATCTTACAGACCGTATGTAGTAGGTTTTATATTTTTACCTGATGGTGGAAGCAGAGTCAGCTATTGAGATGTGTATTTTAACTAGGAAGCAGTACAATGGGAAATGTCCAAAATATTTGTCACTTAAATAACTTCCTTTCATCACCAAAGTTTGTTATTACTACTATTTATTTTGTTTCTGTATACAATTCTTGTTGTATGTTGCGAACAGTTACTTAATGTTTGCCAGGTTCTGCCATTGCTGCCGGCATTCTGATTCCACTGGTGCTGATTGTGGTGGTGGTAGGATTGCTGTACTCTGCACGCCGGTTCCACTGGCTACACTGGTTTCGCCAGCTGAGACAACGGCGTTATGACGAGGTTCGGATTGGACAGGAAGACGATGATGACCCACCGATTGCATGAACGTGAGATTTTGGTAGGGGTCAGGAATGTAATAAGACTGGAAGCCAAGTCATGGGTGTCTGAGTAAGTGTGTTTCTTTACGAATGTGTCATAATGCTAGATCATCGAGGCCAGGTTACGTGTACAGTTTAATTGTGGCACAAAATGATTTTGCGATTTAGTGATTTTTTAGAATATTTGTACGAAGCTTTTGCACTGAATATGTCCATGAAAATGTTGTCTTCGTGCTCATAACATTACTTTGGATTTTTTTTTAAACTTTTTCTCATTTCTACCCCAAGAGTTGGGATTGTGTCTGTTCTGAACCCAGGTTTAGTTTCAGGAAGTAGTTGAGAATTCTGGCACAAAAATTTAATTCATCTCTCGTTATTTCTATCTTTGTCATACTCTAAAAAGCAGTAACATATATATTTCTTATATAAAAATGGGTGCTTCATTTAGTGGGCAGAATAAATAAATCAAATGGCACAAATTAAAAGGTGGGTGCTTAACCTTCGTCAGCCGTGCATCACAATTTCCACGCAGTCCAGTCTTTTAACTGTGAAGTTTAAGTTTGGCCAGCAGCCCCATTCTTCTTCTTCTTCTATGGCTCTCCGGTCCGTATTCGGTCCATGGCCTCCTCAATTCTCCTCTTCCATTCGGTCCTCTGTCAGGTCCGTCTGTCGGAGGCTTTGATCGAGGTTTTGAAACATCTTCCTTTTTACGGTGCAAGGTTGTTAGCCTTGCGACCAACCCCCAACCTGGAGGACCAGGGTACCTGTCTTAGTCTGACCTCTTCCCCTCGACCAATCTGGCTAGAGAGGCCCTACCAGTAGCTCTTGGGGTCACTGAGGTACTCAAGCCCCACCACCACGACAAGGTGCAGATACCATTAAGTGGGGAGCAGCCCCATTACCATATGAAAAAGGTTTATTGTGATTTATTTATTTATTTTTATCAGGTACTTGTAAAAATTTATTATGTTGAATGCTGTGCCTGGCCATCCTTTGAACTAGCAATTTGAGGTTATGTCAGTTATTAGAAATCATTTGTTCTTACTGATGTACCAAGGACTTGGTTGAAATATCTGTTTGTATTTGCTAGTATTAAGGCCTTTAGAGTAACTGGGAGCCTTTTTTAAGGTTAGGGCTTGCCAGAACTCATTGTATGTTTGCCTTGCTGTGAGATAAACAATAATTCCTCTCAGCCAGCTCTCTAATGCAGACAACGTGATAAACACTGAACAGACAATAAATCATCGACTTCTTCGAATATCTGTTAATCAAAATGCATTATGGGAAAATCTGTAAATTTAGTCTGAACAGTAGCTTGTGTTTTTGTCGTACCTTCAGGTCCCAATTAACAGTATTATCTTCTTGTGATTCTGATGTAACTATTTTGAAGTGATTAGCACTTCTGATTCATATTTGTGAGGTCCTGAGTTGAAATCCCAGCTGAGAGACAGCTATCCTGTCTGAGGGTTTTGTGGTTTACTTCAGTCCCTCTGTTATTATTTTTATAGTTGATATAGGGTGAAGAGGCTTTCACTATACCCAGAGACAGTGTGGAAAAATGAATGTGATGGATCTTGATCTTGATTTCTTCTGTCTTGTTCTTTTCCTTGTCTTCACTTGTGTGGCGTTTTAAGTTGGAGATCCGTTGTTCGGATAAAATTATTCAAAATAAATTAAGATGTTATGATTCGAATTGTATCCACACAGAACTAATATTAAAGATTGTCGCTCGTGTGCAATTTCCGTGACGCTTAGCCTCTCTCTGTAATGTAATAACAAGTCTTTTGCTGATTGGTCATTCTGTGCTCCCGTCTTAGTCCCATCTGCTCTAGGTGCAGCAAGTTCTTGATGTGTTTGTTGTCCTCACAGCTGTTGGCTTTCATCCTGTGATGCAGTATTAACGGACGGCTCTTTTTCTGTGTGCTCCATGTTGTTGTGGGAATGACTGGCAGATTCTTTGTCAGTCCATTTTCATTCCTCCTTTACTATTGGTGCATTTTATTGGCTAAACAAGGTCTGTTATTCTTTTGACCTGCAGGATACCACCATTTCAGTTACTCAGATGATTTGAAGGCTGGTTGAAAGGAATTTCATTTAACTTAACAATTATTGAATATAGTCTTTCATAGATAATATATATATAATATATGTAGTGAAAATGGTATGAAGTTGAAGCTGTGACTGATGGCTTGTGTCATTTCACATACTGGGTGAGAAGAAGCGTTTTAGCTGCGTGACAGTTGCCTCATGTACAAGGACTTCTGTTTTCTGGATTGGCAGTCGGGCATTGCTGGTACAAAGGCTCTTGTATTGACTACTGCATTTGACCAAATATGATGCACATGTATTTTCTCCAGATACCTCGAAAAGATTTAACATTCTTTATATTTACGTGCATTCGGTTCTGTTCTGTATTGTTTAGTTACCTTACACAATTAATGAATGATTTTAAATATAATTTATTGTATTTGGGCAGATGTAGTATGTGGCGTAAAATAAGAATCTGTTTAACCCTTTGAGTGCTACATGCTTACGTACAAGGGCATCCATTTCTCTTCTACCTTTGCTACACTCAGATCTACAGTCATAAGAAAATACAAAAGTAAGATGACATGCTTTCAAAATACTCACCACAGGCATTAGAAAAGATTTAAGATCATAGCACATAGAGGGTTAAATAGAGAAATTAGAATGGTATAATTACTATATAAGTATAGAAACATACAGCCCGAGCTTAAAAGAACATTGCCACATGATAACAGCAATGCTGTTGTGATAATATTGTGACCTGAAATCGCAGAAGTGCGCACACAACTCTTATGGAGGATGTGTTAATGTAGTTTCCAGGAGTTTATTATTACCTATTATGTATGTCAAATGTACCTCTGTATTTGAAATCTCCAGCCAGTATTTAGACTTTTTTCATTGGATGCAAAGTTTGCGACCATTTTGCTGCATGCTGTGAGTGGCTTAGCTTCTCATTTATGGAACACTGAGGTAAATTGGTTTCTCAGATGTTGGTATGTTGGTGAGTCTGAAGATTGTTGCCTTCTGGGTTGTTGCGCTGTGTAGTCTGGTAGAATGATGGAGGCAGCAAGGACCTCTGAAACATCCGTAAACTTCTACTAGACTACACAGCGTAACAACCCAGAAGACAACAATCTTCACATCTTTTACAATTCATTATTTATTATACTGCCATTCAGTGCTAGAAAGTCTGAGCCATGAAATAAACTACAAGTAAATAAATAAATAAAATGGGAACCAATTTACGTGATTTTTTAGGAGGGATGTTCAGTGACATTCATACTAAAAGCTGCTTTAAATGCCTGTAACATGGGTAGAATGTTAAGTTGATACTGGCAAGGACTGATCGTTACAACAGCACACTGTTGCTTGGTATTTTCCAGTCTTTGTGAATTATAATAGTATTTTATTACTCGCCTAGTCAAGATTTTTCCTAGTTAGTCTTTACACATGCTTGTGTAATCATCATGATGTGAGGGTTGTGTAAGTGCACTGCTTTCTTGATCGTGTTTTTGAATCCCAATAGTTGTGTCTGACTTTTTGACTTAGAATTGGGTGTGGCCTGGTTTTGTACATTTTTCATGATCTTTTTTATGTACCACACTCTTATTGCACCATCTAAATGTAGAGTGTTTGTTGAAAGTGAATTGATTTCTTGTCAAAAATATCTGTAATCCTACATATTTCTTTTACAAAGTTATTTTGTTAGTGTCTTTGTTTCTTAGCAAAAAGGCTTTTTTAACTGTGTAAATTTCATGTAATATGTGTTTGTTATTACTCTATTATAAATTGTTGTCATTCCTATTGTTTTATGTGTTATGAAGTAATTTGTTTTGTAAATAAGAATGTGCTGGCTCAACCATAAAAAGGACATGTATTTTTATGTAGCTATTAGCAGTTCTGGTTCAGTGGTTGGAAGTAGTGGAACTACTTTCCTAGTGAATTATTGATTTGGTTGTGCTAAAATTTAGAAATGAATTTTTATGCTGGACTCAAATAAATTTGTTAAACGTTGGTAGTCATCTGAAGTTGCGTGTGTCAGTATAAGAATGTATATATCACTTTTGTTGATGATGTTATATTTTGGTGTTCAATCATGATTAATAACGTTTCTCTTCTTTCACTGTAAACTATAAGAGGTTTTTGAATCCACAAAGACAAATTATATTCAGTTATACCAAAGTATATCAGTCAAATGTCAAATGCAATGGACATGTTCCGTTCTCTGGATTGTACTTCAGTCTTCAGTCAGTATGAAACAAACAACTTCTTCTGTGTTGTGTGATGATTTGTGTTTTCACCATCATTGAATTTCATAAAATATAGTGAAATGAATATAGGTTTATAAATAAATCAGGAACTGAAAATTGGGGATCATTTTTCAACATCACCAGTGACCTGATGGCCTTTTTATTACATTTATTTTGAAGAACAGTTGGCTTTACTCAGCTCATTCCTTTACTACATGAATATATGTCTAACCTCTGCGTGAGATAATCGTCACATGTGGTTGAGGTATTCAACATTTGCGCCCTTGTTTTATGCAATTTGTTTGTTTTTTGTTTACATTTTTTGTGTTACTGAACAGGTGAGGGTACAGGAAGTTGTAACAGAAGTCTCTGTATAGGAAATATTATTAATGATAGCGAATTTTAAAAACTTATGTGTTTATCAGTGCCAGGTTATTTATTTTTACATTTGATAGCTTTTAAATTTTCCCACATTGTATGACCGTATTACGTGATGTATACTTCCAATTTATAGTTGATTTGTTGGATATTTTATGTTGAGTTATGCTGAGCAGTAATCAGACCACATGGAAAAGAAATGGCATATTAAGAATTACACAATGCGTGTTGTACTGCATACATAATATACTGTGATATGAAACTATACATACTGTTTGTTGCACATGGAATTAATTTGTCATTCACCGAAGATATTAGTGACCATTTTATTAGTCAGGTCTGGAACAGTATGTACCTCACCCATGAAATAAATGTGTCGCTGAAAAATGAACTAACATTTTTGAATGAGAATCAGTTGTAGTGTGGAATTCAAACAAATTGGCAGATGGCTGCAGGTACAGGTCTCATGCAGAATTCAGGGAGTTAACAGTGTCACAGAACTAAGTGATTTAGACTTGAAGTGGAATGGAAAAGTATTACAGTAAAGAAAAACCATCCTGAAGAAACTTTGTAATAATTACTATTCTATCTAATGTGTGTTACCCTTCATACCCTGTGCATTGATTGCTTGCTTGCATTATCTTGTTTTTACATGGCCAGTTGTCAGTTTAATTACAGTACTGTGGTTAATTTGAACAGTTTGTCCATGCTGTGAGCAGCCTTTTTGGTAGTGCAAGCAGAATTTCTGTTTGTGAACTCTCAGCCACAGACATACAGTTGATCTTGTGCACTGAACATTATCAGCTTCAAGCAGCATGAAAGAAGATTTGTTTATTATAATTTTTGATTGTGATATTTGGTTTGGAATGAATGTTGGAATTTTTTTTCATATTTTGGATAGTTTCAGCCACAAGTCATTGAATACCTCACCATTAATGCCCTTGTAAATCTGTTGTAGAAATGTAACAGACAGGAAGAGAAAATTATATTTTCACCGTGAAGGTAAGAATAAAAAATCTTGTCAAATATTAAAAAGTTATTTTATAATAAATTCTCATGTCTTTATATGTTGAAGATGTAGATTGGATGAAGCAACTCTAACATTACTGTGTGTTATATATTCCCACCCATTTGACCCTCAAGAAATCCAACACTGAATTATGTTTGTTGTAGTCAGTTGGGCTCTGAAGACATCTTGTAAATGAAGTCCTGCAAGTAACTGTTGTATAAGTAATCATAATTTCCTCTTGACAATATTGTTTTGTAATGTGAAATTTTATTATACTGTCGTGAGCAATAGCAAACAAGTGAAAAGTTATAATGCAGTTTGGAGTAAACATATTTTCCATATTCATGTCACAACATCCATACAAAATTACATGAATTTTTGACCTTCCATTCTGCAGTTAATAATTGTTTGGGCTAATATGAGATGTAAAGAGTTTGAGTTAGGTGAGTAATGTATAGTTTGTCATTGGTAATGGCATTATAAACTTTGGGTTGGACATTTCTGTTTTGTAATAAAATTAGGCTGAGTTTTTTTTAAATGCTACTTTTGTTCAAAATTAATTTAAACAAGTTTTTTCATTTTCTGTGGTAGAATAGTTTGTACTACAGCGCTAGTAGCGGTGTATTCTGTTGACGTTCGGTAATACCAATGGATACTTGCAACCCACACCATGTATTCTCGTATTCAGTGAAACTACCAAACCTCAGATAACTAAAGCAATCTTTGCACATTTCCAACATGGCGGTTTAAGGAGTTAGTTTGGAGAGGCAAGTGTCAATAATGCTAGGGAACTGTTAGTTATGGATGTTTTTTTCGGACAGTACGTAATTACTTAAGGTAAATATCGGCGTTTAGTTATTAGATGTGATAGTTATAAGCTTTATACACACTTCTCAGTAGATCCGATATTTGCCCTAATTTGACTGGGATCCAATGTCGGAAAGGGAGGGTATCAAAATACATTTGTAAATAAAACTTAAACTTTACTTTCATTAGGTTTCTTCCATATTTTTGTGTACTTTTTATATTTCATTTATCTTGTGTAGTACATAATTATCAATGTTGTGTTTAAAGTATATGTCCGTGGTGTCGTTTGTATATTTTGTTCAGCAAGAGCCAGTTTTCATATTTTTGTGCGTCAGTCTGTTATGATGTTCATGAACCTTCTTATTTTATGAAGTTTATGGGAACACTTAATTTTTGGTCTGTTTTTGTAATGGTGTAATTTGTGATTTGAGTAAATTTTGTAAATTTAGAATATTTGGGTCAGAACTCTGGCCACAAAATAACAGTTTTCTGATTATATGAAAAAGAAAAACTTGTAAAAAATCGCATAAAAGTAAAGACTTATCTGAGAATGAAGAAGTCGAGTCTTGTATAGTGAAGCTGTAATACGAATGTGTAACCATTTATTTCCAGACTTAAATGATCAATTGGAAAACCCTTACATAGGAAAGGGGACAAGTCATACATATAAACTGCTGGCAAATTTTAATTTTTCTTGGCTTCATAAGATATTTGAGAAAATGTGTGTTATGAATAATGGCCCATTTAAACTAATGATATTTTGCTTAATGAGAACTTTGGTTTTAGAAAATACCAATTTTTTAACAAAACTAAATACAAACACATTCATGCTAAAGCTTTTGACATGTTTATAATTTCATATTAATGACTGAATTAGCTTCCTCTGGTGTAGATGTAGATCATAGTAAAGAATTTACATCTAATTTTAGAAGCAGAAGAAGAAAATTGATAAAATGTCCAAATACTCATTACACGGCACTCCTAAAAGAGGATCATTTGTATTAAGCTCTAATTTTTGTAAAGCAAATGAAAAAGAACATTGTGACTAATACGAAGCAAATAACTCATATGCAGGTAAGCTATGTGTGATCACTGTTACTACCTTTGATAGCCAGTCAGCTGCAATAATTGTGAGATTGCAGTAATGTCATAGAGACAAAAAGTTGAAAGTATCTTATACTTATTTCACCGGAGGTTTCAATCCTTAGACTGTTGTCAGAAGAATGAAAAGTCCAGTTTTTTTGTTTTAAATACAACTTCAGATCCATGTTGTTGTTGTTTCTTGACTCTACAACCCAGTTGTGGGTTTTCACCGCCTACTTTTCGGAGGTTTCTTGGTATTCAAGTGTGCATTTATGAATAGTGAGTGACCAGCCCACTGACTCTACTCAATTTCTTCTCAATCCTGATTTGACTGCCAGAGCCATCTAGCAGTTAATTAGGAGACGGGGGAGAAATGGCAGCTGAATTTTGCTTACGAAACATCTCGTATCATTCTCGTTAGTTTCTTTTACATGCCGTAAATCTACGACATGGAACCGCCGGCTTTACTTCCCCTCCGAAGGAAGTTGTGCTACGGATTTTTATCACCCTTAAAAATCCATCGACCCGGCCAGGATTGAACCCAGCAAACCTTAAGACCAGTGGCGAGCACGCTAACTACTGGTCCATAGTTTTGTAATAATGAGGTGTGGTGCTAACGTTCTGTTATGTTGCTTTGTGTTATCTCATACTGATTTATTGTTCTGATTTTCATTTGCAATAGTTTTTTCTTAACAATATTCACTATTAGATGTAAGGTTTAAGACTGTCAGCATTCTTTGCAGTAATTTATAGCAGATTTATTAATAATATTTTGTCTTTTCAGGTATAAAGAAGATAGTGTTGCAGAATCAAGTGATTTGGTATTAGCGCATAAAATACTGTTCAAGAAAGTTACAATGTGGGGAGGATGAATGTTTAGTGGAGAAACTGTTATATTTATTTTGTAATAGCTTCTTTGGTGATGAATTGACATTAACTTTGTAATATGTGACAAAATTCTGCGTCTTGCTTGTTTTCAGTAGTGTGAACATTACAAGTATGGAAGATGAATCTGATTGTGAAACTGTAGTTTTCATGTGAGTGTGGTAGTGTTAAAGTACTCAACTATTGTGAATTCTTCCATTGAAATTTATGGTATCAATCAATATGGCACTCTCACCAAAGGATATGGATGGATTTCTTCCGCTTCTTGCGACAGCAGATACAAGAACAAAACTGACATTGGCCATGAACCTCATAAATTATCTTGGTGACCCAGACAACTCAATAGAGTGCTCTGATATTGGTCAGTTTATTGATGGTCTGATACCATGGATGCAGAGCAGTAACAACAAGGTAAGTGCATTTTGTCCCAGCTTCGAGTACTGCATGGTTCATCCTGTTGTGATTCCTTTATGGTCCAGCTATTCCTTAACTTGAGACAGTGAAATTGTCAGTAGAGGCATAAGCATTTAGATAAGATTTAAGTTTCTGTTGACAGTGTGGAAGTTGATGTTGGTTCTCTGGGTTGTAACTCCATGTGGACTTGTAGATAGACATTTAATGTTTCTCAATTGAAGTGAATTATTCTACGGAGTAGGAGTTACGTGAAAGGTGATTTTTCAATGCCTTCAGTAACTGCCCTGATGTTGGAGGTAGCTATTACCTCTGAAACATTGGCAAACTTCTATCAGACTACTGACCAGAAGATAGCCGACTTCATATTCACCACCGTGGCAACCTCAAATCTTACTTTATTGGTGGTTTAAATACTTTATATTTTGATTTAAACTTTTAATATTATCTGGAAGAGTATTGAATAATTTTATCCCCAACTGGTTTGTCGTGAGGTTATAATTTGGCTTGTGGTTGTGCCTTGTGTTTATACTGTGTTTGTCAGAATTTGTTTGAAAAAGTAAGGGAAAATATATCAAATTTATTTAATAGTTTTATGAAAGTGAATCTTCTTTCAACACTTGCTGGTATTGCGATGATTTTCTTTTGGATGTTAAATTCTCTTTTGCTGCTGTTAAAATAGGCATCATTGAAACACTTTGTAGTGTAATAATGGTGGAAATAATTCTTCAGTTGTGGTCTTCTTAAGGTTGGAATAACATGTTCCTTTCCTTGGTAAAAACAGATTTTGAAAATTTTGTAAAAGGGACAGCTGTTAAATTTTCTGTCACCCAGTTGACATTTTACGTGCTTCAGTTAAATATTTAGTAATTGCTTACATGCTTGTCCCTGGGAATAGAATTTCAGTGAAATTTGGTAAGAAATTCTGCCCTTCCAATGTGCACAAATTCTGTTTTTGTTTGTGGTATTGATACCTGACTAAAGGAGATAATTTGATGAGATGTGCGTGCACTCTTGGGCAGTGGCTTGTGACGTAGGGCACTTCCTTTTCTGTGCTGGGTGTCCTTGCTTCTGATTTTGAAGGCCTGTCAAGGTCAAGATGGTACACTTTTTATTTTAACTCCAGTTATGGTTGGACTGTGAAGAGTTTTAACACCTTGGTCTGTAAACTAATTATCATTACAATGAGTACTTTACTGTGATTCATATTGTTTATTACTCTGATAAACTGACTTCTGAGTGTGTTTGCTCAGGCATTAGTAGAATTCGCTGCATTCCTACAGCACATTTTGTTGACTGGAAAGGGTACTCAACTGGTATCTTGTGGGTTGTGAGGATCAGTAAGGTTGTGGTCTTCTAACAGATGTATTAATAAAGGTTACGATGTTCGCTATTTGATTGTCCATTCATGCTATATAATGACTGCAGTTGAAGCAACGTGATCAACTTCAGTTGGATTAATTAATTTGGTACTTGAGTGTTATCGGGACACAGCACTTTAAAAATAGGTTAGGTTAGGTTAACGTGTGTGGACAGCAATAAATAACTGAACGAACTAACAGATAACAACAACTCTAACCTAACCTATTTTTAAAGCGATGTGTCCCGATAATCCACAAGTACCATTAATTTTTTTGTCGACGCTCTAGAATTTTAAATTTAAGTAAGTTCATGTATTGTGATATAATATTGAGACCACAAATGAAATAATATCTTAAAAGAAGAGTTCCTAAAACACTTAAACTAAAAATGGTAAGTAACTTATTCATGGCTTTCTTCAGCATTTACCCTGCAGAATTTATGCCAGAAAATTATATTTGTCACATGGCGTGTGTCTTCGTGAGTGGTGTAATTAGAAAATATGTTTCTGTCCCTGAGCTGTCATGAGGCAGTAATCGTCTAACTTGTTAATCACAGAGGAGTGTGGTCATTTAAAGACCTGCGTGGCGAAGGTCGCGACTCTTTGAGGAATTCCGACATGTTGTGTGGGATTGTGTCACCTCCTCAAGCAATCTGTATGCACTGTCTGTACTGTTACTTTGGCATTGCACGTTTAGAGCAGTTTTTGCATGAATACTCTTGCTTGTAGATACTACTGTAATTATATGTTCAAATGAATTTGATGTACCCTCTGGAGTTGTTGAAGTAGGAGGGTGTGTTTATGTCACACTATTTTGGTTCAGTGCTGCTGTGTGTCAGG
Organism: Zootermopsis nevadensis; assembly: GCF_000696155.1. The sequence continues at coordinate 481,507 of NW_019060299.1, read as the reverse complement.
GGTGTACATCTGGCCTTTTTGTTGGTGCTAGGTATACATTATAGCTGATGTTCCATATGCTTAACCTGTTAAGTGGTTGTGGTCCAAGGTTCTGCTATTGTAAGGAGTTGGATTTTATTCACAGGACAAAGATTGCATCACATTTCATTTCTGGCATTCATTTGCAGTCGACGGAATAATTTAAATAATGCCGTTTGTGGTTAATGCTTCGCTTATGGTCGTGGTATGTTACGCAGTTCATGCATTTTTCAAACGTGTTTTTTGTTGTTGTAAATTTTCGTTTTTGTTTATTGCTGATAATGAATCCATTCCATTGCACATAAGCGGGCATTATTTCTACTTTTATTTTTTGAATGTTCACAGCGCTGAAAAATGTTTGAAATCAAAGTTGCAGATTTTAATGAAATTAGTTTTTGGATGTCAGAGTGAGTGGATAAAATTACAAGAAAGTTGATTTATTCTTAGTATTAATATTACGGTGATATGGATTTGCCATGCAAAGAAAAGAAATGAAATAATCCACTTGAAGAAGATAAGGTAACATTAGAATTGAATCTTGGGGAGATTTGTTGTGATGTAAACTGAAGTACGCTGACTCACGATAAAGTTTTGTTTTTGTTGTGGCGTACGTGTGTTCCATAATATCATAAAGTCAGGTTTTTCAGAGTAGGTCAAGGCAAGGTAACAGCCCAGCGTTTGTAAAGGCTTACCTGCGGAACGATGGTTGGTGAATTTTTGAACATCCACGTTTCTTCGGGGGGCCCCAGGAACATTTTCAATTTGCCTGTATTTCGTAGTCAGTGTTACCAACCTTGGAATGGGATCTAATTTTTATGAAGGACGAGGACATGCCAATTCATTTGTGAGAATCTCCACAGTGGCGGATCCGTATTTAACCTTCAACAGTCCAGTGGTAACAACATGTCCTCCTGCTTTTACAATCAGTAACTCGTGCTTCATTTTGTATATGTGGGTTCTACATGGTTCTTACTGCAAACAGCGATTATTTCATTAAACCTAGTTAACCATTATTGATTTGCTGTATTTTCTTTGCGGTACGGGCTGAATTCTTAAATATTATTTAGACGAGATTTGTCTTCAGGGGAATAAATGTCACAAGTATGATTTTAAAATTTCCATGGGGATTTAGAACGTCTTCTGAATAAATTCCCTTTAAACATTCCCTACAAATCCTTAATCTCTGTCGGCAAGTCAGACAAGGATAAGCAAGCAGTTCTTGGCCATGACGTAATGTCGATGGATAATTACACCCGAAGCCTAATGCATGTCCGGTTGTCATGACGTGCACTGAGAGTGACTTCTGAATTCCTAAATATTATTTATACGAGCTTTGGCTTCAAAAAGGTTATATATCCCTGCCTTTTAGGGGGTTCGTAATGTATCTCTCTTGACGAAAGATATTGTTTGAATCAAGGTAGAAAATTTTCGTCTTCAAAATTAAATTTTATCGTGACTTGCGTGGTTTTAATACAGTAATCTTTGAAAATGAAAGATACTGTGTAAAATGACTTACACCAGTTGTACTTTTAAACTCTTCTTCAATCAATGTGGCCAATCCAGAAGAAACTAAGAAAGATTTTCTTTTTTGGAAAATAACGCGAGAAATTTTGTACTACCAAGATATTACGTTATATATATATATATATATATATATATATATATATGTATATCGACGCCCTGAATTCATGTCGGTATCAGCCGATATTTATAATAATAATTACAAACCAGATATTATAATCCGAAACAAAAATGGGACTTGTCTCTTGATTGATATAGCAATACTAAGTTACAGAAATGTAAATAAGAAACAGGTGGAGAAGATCTTGAAATACAAGGACCTTCTCATCGAAATGCAGCGAATGTGGAAAGTGAAAGGAAAAGTAATCCCAATAATTATAGGAGCGACTGGAACTGTCTCCAAGTCACTCAGCAAATATTTGGCCAATACCCTATAAAGGTGGAATAATAATACTAATACGTATTATTCAGAATTTTGAGTTGCACCGTGTCGCCTGTTGTATCGATGCAGAGGGCAGGCTGTCCTCTGTCTTAGAGCGTGATTCTATTTCTGTGAGCGTCTCCCTGTATCCTCTACTTGTACCACTCCGGGGATCTTCCTCCTTTTTTTCCCCTTTTTTGTGTGACGAGTGGAGTCTATAAATGCCGCCTTGTTCCGGTGTCTGCTGCTGCTGCTGATTCCGAACCTCCCATTTTTCTCATTCTCAGACAGCATTCCCCCCAACCCCTCCCCCCACTTCGTCTTTCCATGTCTTCACTTTCGATACAGTCCATTAGCTTAATTGATTTGATCGAATGTATTTGTTTTTTTATGTGGACTGTCTGTTCCAAAGTTAGGTTTGTTGTTGTTCAAAATGTTGCTTACATAATCAGTGCCCTTAACTCTTTCAGTGATACGTACGAGGTGACTTTCCTGGAAGCGCTGGTTATTTTAATTTGTATTCACTTGTTCGATTTCTGGTAGGCCTTGTAATCCTGGAGTCTCGGGTTCGATTCCCGGCGGTGCCCGAATTTATAACTTGTGTTGGGCAAGGCCGTGGTCTAGGCAACACGGAGTTTTCCTCCGTGGCATCCCAACAATTACTCCATGCACACACAGAAGAAGGCAATGGCAAACCACTGCTGGATCATCTGCCAAGAACGTATATGAACAGGTCCCAGTCCGAGAAAAGGATGGAAGGATCCTGTTCATATGGACCTGTCGTCAGACAGAACACTAAATAAATAATAATAAATATGGAATATTTGCCTTTGTGTTTACCACCACGTCGAAACCGTTTCTACGTTCTTCCAGCCCTTGTTTTGGTGCTAGGAACTATTTTCAGCGGGGGTTACCGACCGGAGCTTGAGCCGACCCCTCACCTCCGTCTGGTATCGAGGTTAAGAATGCGTGGTTTTATACCTCCACTCCCACGTACAGTTTACAAGCACATGGAAAACTTGGCATTTAAATAAGTGTTTTCATTTATCTCCCAGTTAATGTTAGCAATTTGGTTATTTCTACCAATAGAAATTACGTGTTAACACGGAAATGTGGTAGCCGAAGAACTTTATTTGAATTCTGTCAGGATGGAGGAGGTTAAGTGTTGGCAGAAGGAAACGTGGTCTTTGTTTAAAACTTAAATAATAATGTTTGTTAGGCGAACATTCAGGAAGACGTCGTCTGTCTGTGAGGTTTAATGTCAGACATGCAGCCCATGAAACAGCAATCTTAACTTTTCACCCTATCCAGAATTTCAATACGTTGCAGCGTAATGTTATGAAACTTTTATTTCCCAAAAAGCGAAGATAAAGATACAATGGGGTCCGTGGGATTATCGCGTGTTCCCTACGAGTGAGCGCGGACGAGCTGTCTACCGTCCCGGATTAACGTATCAACGAATGGGGAAAAATATAATACAGTGTTGGAGGCATTATGTCGGCCTGACTTCGTCAGGGATTTTTTTTCCCCTATAAATACTGCCCACCCCCCCACTACCGTTTTATGTAGAGAGAATTTTGTGATATTATGTTTGTTATAAAATCATCTTTACTGTGAGTGGTAAAATCGGACGTTTCCAAAGCTCGGTTCTTTTATACGGTTCTCCGACGTGAGTGATGGAAATAATTTCGTCGAACTGTGATGAACGAATGTTACGCGCATGCGCGCACAGACCAACGTCTACATCAGGGGTCGGCAAACATTTTTTTCTAAAGGGCCAGGAGGCAAACCCGAGGATATTTATAGGTAAGCCTACTTATGTAACGAGAAAAAAACAAGTTTTAACAAATTTATTGAACAAAATGTAACGTAATAATAATTAGACTACAATTTGAAATACAGCTCTGCTAATGAGAAGAATGGAATTGCCTGTTATGAGATAACATTTCGCCAAACTGAGGTTTAAATTCAGTACTCCCAATCATCAAAATTTATTGTAAATGTTTATTGAACAAAATGTAACGTAATAATAATTAGACTACAATTTGAAATACAGCTCTGCTAATGAGAAGAATGGAATTGCCTGTTATGAGATAACATTTCGCCAAACTGAGGTTTAAATTCAGTACTCCCAATCATCAAAATTTATTGTAAATGTTTATTCGTTAATGCTGACCTGTATTGAGATTTTACATATTTCATCTTTGAAAATGTCTTTTTACACAGGTAGGCGCTGCCAAATACAGATATAAATCCCCGAGTATATGATCCTAATTGACCATATTCATCGCTTGGAAGACATTTATAGAATTCTGTTAGATTCTTCTCTTGAAATTTCCTTTTTAGCATGTCATCACACTGCAGATTAATCACTTCCAATTGAAGGTTAGGTGGAATGTTCTCAGTTGTACAGTCAAATGGTTTTTTGAAATATGGAAATGTCTTCTGCACTTTCATCAAGATCCGAGAAACGCTGCTGGAACTGTATTTTGAGTTCAGAAAATATATTCGTGAAATTTCAAAGAATTAAATAGGTAAAATCCGTTCTTAGCTCGCGGGCCGTAGTTTGCCGACCCCTGGTCTACATCATCAGCGTTTGAACGTCAGATCTCAAAAGTAATTTACTTCGCTGATCGTGAGATCTTGGGTTTATTTTTGTAAAGTTGAGTTTTAATGCCCCCCCCCGAAGAAAGTTTAACTTTTCTGCACAGTTCATGTAATCTTGCGGGTCGCAGGTCGCGGAAGTGGTACCGAGGTACGTGTGTTTGTTTAACTTCTGCTCTCTTTTGGTGTTGTGTCGGTTTGAAATTGGGTTTGTGTGGGCGCGGGGCATTCGGTTTCGCAGTTAACTCTGGTCTTAAAACATGGAAAACGGATGTCTTGTAAACTTTGTAGGAGATTAACCCGTCCGGGGACTCGGGGCGGACCACACTGGATGTACAGAAATTCAGTCCACAATTCGTCGGTTC
>NW_019060299.1:422771-445552 GCF_000696155.1 Zootermopsis nevadensis | reverse complement strand
TCCCGATCTGTATGAATCTGAGAGCTAAAACTTATGTCACTTTGAGGTAACGTACATGTCATCGTCATGTCAGAGTCACGTCAATGTAAGTACAAAGTGGATTCGTCTGGTGACGGGCTCTTGTGAACGCGGTAATGGACACCTTCTGGTTTGCCAACTGAGCCACTGTCAGCTTCTCCGTGGTTTAGGTTATCGGACAAAATCGTACAGGCCTCGGGATGTCATTACGTATTTCCCACTGGGTATTCGAAAATTCTGTAATTTTTTTTTAACATTCTCGTCATAATCGTAAATGTTCCGTCTGTACCTCTGGGATATTTAACCACATTTTTTTAAAGGTTCGGTAGGTCACATCCTGTAGTTCGAATCCCGCTAGGATCCTTGCTTATTCCCTACGAGGCGTGACTTGCTGTAAAGTCATGATGTTATGTAACTGCTGAGGTAATTCTACGAGGGCGTGTCTAGGGAATGTTTTTACTTTCCAATCTTCACAGCGTGAAGGCGAAGTTCCCACGACTACAACGCCAAAGTCCATAGAGGAGAAACTTAACCAAAGTTAGCACATGCTAGTACAAGTACTGTGCTTAAGATGTTGTTAAGCCATTTGTGTAGTGCAGGGGTTCTCAACCTTCTTCTCTAACGTGCCACTAATTCTGATTTAACCCATCAAATGTACCACTAACCAAACGCTTACCACTCAACATTGGCTCGCGTACCGTAGGTTGAGAAACGCTGGTGTAGTGCATTGTTTTCCGTACCTTGAAATTCTTTTGGCATTGAAAAATACTACCAGAGTTGTGCATAAAACAGAACTTTGAATTTCTCAATGAAAAACCAAAATTTAACGTAAGATTTGAGGTTTTCGCAGCTGTGAGTATGAAGATTTCTGTCTTCTGGGTTGTTGCGCTGATGATGGAGGCAGTATGACCCCTGAAACGTTGTTAACATCTACCAGACTACACAGCGCAACAACCCAGAAGACAGAAATCTTCGAAATTTAACGCTCTGAAGCCCAGTTGTAAGAAGATGGAGCCAGTCTTTGGCGAGGGCTGTTTCGCCTCAGGTAAAGGTGGAAATACTTCCTAGGTTTAAGCGTGGAGCTATACCTCCAGTCCCCCTATACATCTTTGTGGCGTCGTGCTTAATTAAGCAGCGGTACTACTGCATCTTTATCTGGACCCTGGAAGCTGAGAGCTGGTTGGGATCTTGATCTTGTTAGTGTCCGCCCATTCTTTCGTTAATGGAGACATCTCTCGGACGTTGATGAAGATGGACTGCTTTACGGAGGTGCGTCATCACGCGAACAGATTTCCCTCTGGGCTGTGAGTCATCGCGATGACATCCCCCCGAGGTTGTCTTCTGCCAGTGCGGTCAAAATGCGGAAAACGATTGGTCGTAGTCGTGATGTTTCTTGATGCCAGGAAGTTCACGAGATTCTGTCATGAACTTGACGTAATAATTTATGGAAAGATAACTTTGCACAAAGTAGGATTATTTTGAATGTTCTGTAATGACTTACTTTGGAGTGAAGGGGGGAAAAAAAGGAGAAACAGGGCGAAGGATCCCTTTGCCTTCTACACGCCCACAAGGACCCCGTCCATTGCAACTGAACAACGGCGTGAGGTAACCCCCGTATGAGGCTTGTATTCAGAAGATCGGAGTTCGTTCCTGGCTGAGCCTTTTATAGTAGATTTTCGCTTGCTCGGGGGCGAGTGTTGAGTAGCGGAGTGCCTTGAAGTGTGTCACGATAATCTTCCATCTTTCGCAACTGAGCCGGATGCCTTTGTTCAACGGTTAGATCGGTTTAATGTCTGTGAGTTCTCCTCCGTCTTTGCCGACTGAGCTTTTGGCTCATTTATGTTTACTCAAATGTCAGGACCTCTTCTCAGAACCACTCACGTTCGTCGTTTCTTCGAAACAGGTTTTTGGACCAAGGTTTTACATGATTTTTCTCGGTAGGAGTTCTTCACGCTGTGGCTTGGACGAAGAACGCTTTGTAGCCTCGTTTGTTTGTGTCTGTCACTTTTCTTTGTTTATTGAGAATGGGATCTCCTCTGGCCACTAAAGATGCTCCAGTCCTTGGTCGGATTTGCCCAGCGAAAGTCTTGGAGAACGACTTTGCAACAGATTATGGATGTTATGAGTAGGCCCAGTTGATGCTGCGATGGGTGGTTTCCCATCTCAGAAATATGCTTTAGTCGGGCCGCACTTGACAGAAACACGTGAACGATGTAAACAGGACGCGGTTGTCTTGGGCACAGGACAGATTCTACTCTTCACGTGTTTTCATGTCTGTGGATTTTCTCGAAATTTGCGACAGATCACGTATGGGGAATGACCGAAGCTGTTTTCTAATAATTGGGTTACTGATATGTAAATTTCTAGTCTTGACAGAAGCTTATGTCTTGGAAATGTCCATTTCAGGTATGTTTTCTGTTACAGGTGGCCGAGGAGATGATGAGGTCGAAGGCATTGTTGTAAGTACTCATACCTTTACTATAATTAAAAGCTTTAGGTATTTTGCAGAAGTATGAACTTCCTTGTGTGTTGGCCTAGGTAGTAACACTTACTTAAAGAAAGGGACCGTCATCTGTTCTTTCCAGAACTTCTCGCTTTGTAACAGTTTGGTTTTGACCTGATGGAAATATTTGAATCTGGATTGGTTTGCGTATTCTTTCTGAAAGCGCAGAAGGGTCATCTCTGAAATTCCCCTATATAATCAAACTAGAATATTGTAGCATAAAGTGTACCAAATATTTGTCACGTCGTCCCCCTGATCCATTAATCGTTGTTTGCCAACAGAAATCTGCAACAAAGCGAGCTAACAGTGTGCCAAGGCGAGGGATATTTTCTGCTATTAAGTCTGTCCCGTCCACACCTGGTGAGTATCGTTTTGAGTTCACGCATTTTGAATTGTCCTGCTACCAGACATTACTGGTCGTTAGAAATATGTAATCCTTGCAGTACGGGTCGTCGGATTGCCGTGAAAGTTAAGTGACCAGATTCTGTGAAAATCTTTAGTGACATGAAGTTGAAAGAATGCTTGTTGTTGTAGGTACAGTTCAATGTTTTTTCCTTGAAATTTTACCAATTCACTTGCTGCTCGTTCCAAGTTTTTCTTCACATAGCGTCCAAAGTGGAAAAAAGAGAAACAGAAACCTGTTGAAGGAAGTTCAGAATAATATTAAAATGAGTCTGAAGTGTCACGTAATAATGTAAGAGGACCGCTGCTTGGTGTGGTACTGGCGTGTAGTGATGGCATGATGCGTTTCTGTGTGATGCTTTGGCTGGTCACAGTACTTTGACAAACCTGGAATCCATCAACTGTGCATGTATCTGTATTCTGTTAACATTTGGGCAAGAGGCGTGTCACCTGAATTTTCTCCCAAAACTTCAGTTTTGACATAAAGTGCACCCAGTAAATTTTACATGACTGACTACTCAAGAACTGTTGAATGAATTTCAACGAAATCTTAATTTCAGAAGTTTTACTAAAATTTTTTGACATTTTCCAGTTTGGGTGAAATTTGGGTGTGAGTAATGGACACTACTTGAAAATGTACATGTGTAACTCATGAAGTGTTTGTTGGAGCAAAAAATTTATGAACAAAACTTGAACACTTTTTCTGTAAGTCTGTTATTATTGAGGTAATAAAAATGTATTTTTTACAAATTGTAAATCTAGGGGTAATAACAGAGTAAAAGCGCCAGAATTGTTACATTCCGTACATTTCCGCGAGTAGGCTTCTTGATTGGACTGCATGAAGCTTTGATTGCATTGGTCATGCTTTATATTCTCAAGTCAGCGTAACTTCCAGGCGTGTTCCTCACTGTGGGCTGTGTTGATGGGTTCCAGGAAGCTTTCAGTAACAGTGTTTGTCAGATGCATTAGGTGTTTGTGTTTGTGTTCTGTGCTAACACTTCTCTTACCTGACCCTTTGCCCTCTCCTTCCTTGTCCCTTTCTTATTCTTGGATTGCTGCTGCTGACTGTGCATGCCGAACAGCCCCCCCTGGAACCGGGAGCAAGATACAGAGAACTTCGTCCCTGCGGCGGCCGACACCATCTGCAGGAGGTATGTCCCGATACTTACTCGGTCAGTCTCTGTCTGTGCGCTGCTGACGACGACACATTCTGGGATTCTGAATGGAGTTAAATCAAGATTAATTTGAGTTTTTAGCTGGATTATAAGTAGGAAGACTAATGCTGCTCTTATCAGAACCAATTCTGTGAAGCTGCATAGTTTGATGGTAAAAATGTTTTACAGTTTTCATCTCGTATCTTCGGTTGATGTTTGTCTTGTATTTAGATGTTGTAATATCAGGTCTGCTAATGTCCAACATGAAGCATGCAATGTTTCGTATTGTGTGTGCATTGTTTGTTTTTTTTTTTTTGGGGGGGGGGGGGGTTTGATATTGCTGAGAAAGGTGAAGATAACTCTGTGGTCGTACAAGTTGAAGGTTTATCATCACTAAAACTAAAACCAAAGCTGCTCTGTACTTATATTTGCAGGCACTTAGTTTAATTCTTGCCAATCCTGATTAGCGTTTATGGTTCCCCGCAGTCTCTGCGGGCAGTTGTTATATTACCTACAAATAGACCACTGTTGCTTCCTTGCAGATCGCATGTTTCAGAATACAGTTTATATATTGTTTTAGCGTCGTTGTCTTGTTCTTTCGCTGGGATCGCTATACTAAGCTCTGTCAGTTTTTAGTGATGGTGTTGTTTACTGGGTGGTGGCATTTATTATACAGTACTTGTCGTGAGAATTCACAGTGTGTTATCATTGCAACATTTGTCTCTCTTCATGAACTGTGAGCAAAAGTGTAATATGATTAAGCAAAGAAAAATTAAACATAAGTTAGTTGGAGGTTAGAAAACTCCGGTACCTGAATATTAATACTGAACATTTTCAGTTTTGTAAAAGTGAACGAGTTTCAAGTATAATCAGAAGACACATAGCCATGTATATTGGTTGTCTTTTCGTAAAGGTAATTATGTTTCTGCCATGCAGTGCCACATCGGGGACCTAGACCAAGATGCATACTGAGCAGTTATTGCTGTAAGTCATTCTTGTGTTGTGGTTCCTGTAATAGCACACCTGTCAGTTGGTTGTTTGTTGGTACATTATCGTATTACACTGATGGGGAGTGACACGTTGCTGCTCACAGAACCTGTTCACAGTAGACAACCTTCATTGTCTCGAGGAACAGTTGGACCTTGAATGTCTTTTGCAGTGAGAGTCATCTATAAGATTATGGGACATATTTTAGGAGATATTTGTTGCACGAGTACGGTTTGAAGTTATGTCTTACTTTGCTTACTTTTTATGAACTCTTCTGGCATCATTTCCACTAAGGATATGTCAGCATGTGAAACGCCTCCACATATCTCCTACGTTTTCGTATTTTTCCTCACTGTTTAACAGTATTTATCTTTTGGTTAAGTTGTCTTGATCTTGGTTGATCTTTGGATCTTCAGTTTCATAGTTTTCACTGTTCGTCTGAGTTTGTTACACTAATTAGATCAAAGAAAGTGAAATTGCTGGGCATGTAGTTTGCATAGGTTAAATGAGATATGGATACAAAACTGTGGCACTCAGACGTCAGGGGGCATATTTGCATAGGTTAAATGAGATATGGATATAAATCTGTGGCACTCAGACGTCAGGGGGCATTGATGAAATAGTATTGAAATGGATTTTAGAGGAATAAGGTGTGAAGTGGTGCAGAATACGGTCCATCTGCGGATTTTTGTGGACATTGTAATGAACCTTTGGGTTTCATAGAATTAGGGAATTTTGTGATAACTTCTCAGTGAAGACTTGGCTTTGTTAGTTAATATTACGTGTGTCAGTTGCGTTACCAAACTAACCACCTTACAAAATTATAAAATTTCGAACTCCATTTTACTGAGTTACATAATTATGACTTTACTAGAGCAACGCGCTCCTTTCTGAGCGCTTTCTCTAATCTGATATTTTACTTCTTTACGTCGCTGTTCAGAGGCCAACTGTTCTTGGTCAGTCAACTTTCTATGTCCAACTCCACCCTTGCAAATCTTTGTCTTAAAATCGATCATAAAGTCAGTTTTTGTAATAGTTTTCGTAATCGTAATATATCGAATGAGTAGTATTATTAGTATCAGTTTACCTTGTTGGTGTTGGCACTTCAAATAGTTGATAATGTCTTCTTTCACTTTTCTTCATTTCTTAAATAGGTCTTTACGTCTCTGTTTGGAGGCCAACTGTCAGTCAAATCTTCATTTTCGAGAATGCGGTGTGCTGCTTCTGGGGCAGTGATCATGCGACTGTCTTGGTAGTTGGTGATCTCGTCGTTGTGAAGCGTTATTTGTTTGATGACGACGACAAATCACAAATTTTTATAGTAGAATATAATGTACGCTACTTTCTGTACATATTTGGAATGATTCTTTTAACAGGTCAGGCTGGTGCAGTGGATGAAGAGACATTCAGTAGGGCATTTGAAGATGTACCAACCATTCAGTTATTCTCTGCACGAGATCTAGAGAAGCAGTTGACGGTAATACGTGAAACAATTGCTGACCCCAACAAGGACTGGTCCAAGAGGGTAGATGCAGTGAGTAACACTATTCATCATGTGCAATATATTTTGAGGGTCTACTGATGTAACTGATTCTGCAGTTGATGTAGTGATATTAAATTACTCATGCAAGCAATTATGTAAGTCCACATATCGTAGTTAGTATTTTATACCGCATGAAGACGTTAGTTTTTGTGTTACGAATAAACATGTTTAGGCTTGTTAGTAATAATTGTGTGTCCAGGTTATGAGACAGATTGGGTTTTATTATTTGGAAAATCCACTGGCGTTTTACAGGTCCATTGTCCGGGAATGATCCGTAAACTCTGGATTGAATGATAGGTGTTGTGCAACTTGAAACATTCTTACACTGAAAGAAATAAATTCATATCTCAGTCTGGACAAAGTTTTAACCAGTCTTTGACTTAAGCCTTTGAAGCCAAAGCTCATCTAAATGATATTTACAGATTTAATCCCTATTTTAAAGAAAATACGACATGTCTTCAGAACAAACATCATTTTAATTAATACAGCTTAAGGAAATAATCATTGTTTGCTCTGAGAATCTTGCAAAATCCATAAATGCATACACTTTATTGGTAAAATGATGTTAGCGTGTGGTACATAGAGCGAGTGGGTTAAAGACTTTTGTCTTGGATTACAGTTGAAGAAGGTTCGATCCTTGGTCATTGCTGGGGCATCAAGTTTTGATGAATTTTACGCTCACCTCAAGTTACTGGAGCCCTCGTTCCAGACTTCCGTCAAAGATCTCAGGTATGTCACCATGATGTCATGTCAACAAAAGATTTAAAGGAAAAATGGGTGTGTTTGTGCTTTAGTTAGTCGTTTTCCATTGATTTTAATAAAAGAATACAGTGTTTCAAATAGTTACACTGCATTTTTGCCACACTGTAGATCACAGGTGGTCAGGGAAGCATGCTACACGATAGCATTCCTGTCGGAGCAATTGGGCCCCAGGTGTGACCACTTTGCAGAGGATCTTCTGAACAGTCTCATCAGTCTCATCCAGAACTCAGCCAAGGTGAGTTAGTATCTTTGTAGTGCATTGGGATTACTTTAGAATTATGGTTTTCATTTTATTGTGGTTTCAGTCTGAAGTGTACAAATTGTATGCTGTGGCATTAAGTAAACTAAGAATCAGTCAGTCTGTCTGACTGCAGCAAAGTTTATTCGTATGATGGAGCTCTGATGATTTTGTCGGAAGTGAAATATATCAGTATTCAGAGCCCTCATGGCGAAAATTTATTGTATCAGTGTGTTTAAAATGTGCCACTGCTTTATATTATACAGATAATGGCATCAGCTGGCGTGGTGACGGTGCGATTCATCATCCGGTACACACATTCACCACGCCTAATTCCAATCATCGCCCAGAACCTCAACTCGAAATCAAAAGATATTCGCCGCGCATGCTGCGAATTCTTAGAACAGCTGTTGCACTCCTGGTCAACGCATTCTCTGGAAAGGCACATTGCACTGCTACAGGATGCCATCAAGAAGGGCATTGCCGATGCAGATCCTGAGGCTAGGCTGTGTGCCAGACAGTAAGTCATATTCGAGAGCATTATGAGCGGGATAACTTGGGTTTGATTCCTGGCAAGAGCATGGATTTTTCCCTTCACCATGAAGGTTATACCACACAGAGTTAAATTTTTAACCGTCACGTCTTCGTGGCTTGGTGCTTAATTAAGCGAAGGAACAACAGGTAAGTATGTGTATGTGTATTCAGGAAACATAAGCACAAAACCAAATCAAGCTGTGCAAGATGCTTATAACATGTTTATACAGTTGGAAAGATGTTAAATGGAGTTAAAATACATATTTTAAAATGCAATGATGGTGTTGGTCTTCTGGGTTGTGACACCATGTATGCTAATTTCATTATTATGAATGGCTAAGAATAGAGTTAATTACTAATACATTTGTTTAGGTAGTGGGAGTGAGAATATGGGCCATTTTGAAGTGAGGATACAGAACGAGATGGTGAACGTTGTAGGTGGTACATGTGCAAGTCGTTGGGTTTAAAATGTCATGTTGTCTGCAGGGCATACTGGAGTTTTCGAAGTCACTTCCCAGAGCAGGCGGACTCACTTCTGAACTCCCTGGATATCCAATATAAAAGAGCTCTAAATGGAGATCTAACACTCTCAAACTCCAGCTCAACTAACTCCTTACACCACCAGGGTGGAGGCTCGACGGTGTCTCGTTATGGCAGCGGAGGTACCACACCCCGAGTTCGACTGCCCAGCAGTGCCACTGGTAAGCCTTGCTAATGGGGCAAGTCACATTGCCAGGGAAGGCTCCCCCCAACACAAATTGTAGATTTCAGAATATTTAAATGTGACGCAAGAAGTGGTTTGGATTTATACTATGAGGCGCCAACTTTTAATACCTGTGTCGTAGAAGTCTGCCGCCTGGGATTGGAACCACTGTGTGACAACCATCTCCGCCTCTCTGTCATTCTCAAAACGCTGACGCTGACGCTGACCGGACAGGAATTTCTTGAGGTGTAGGAAAAGATGGAAATCTCTGGGAGCGAGGTCCGGGCTGTAGGGTGGATGATTAAACACCTCCCAGCTGAACTCCTGCAGGAGACTCGCTGTCTGTCGAGCCGTGTGCGGCCTAGCGTTATCACTGACCGCACTTCACAGTCGGCGGGAGCTGGAATAAGAACCTCCATCTTCAACAGCTGCAACGATGCTACTGTGAGAACGCGGGAAGTGCCGTTAGTGCATGCGCCATGCTACGTCATTGCTCTATCACGTACGCACAGTCGCTTCGCGCAATATAAGGTTTGCTAGCTGTGGGACGAGTGGGAAACTTACTTTGAGGACGCGCCTCGTATATATAAATTTAGATTATAAAGAACAGTCACGGACGTGACGGGGATTGAACTTGATGATGTCAGCCCATTCAGTGAAATTATTATTTAATTGTTAACATGTATATGTACTGTCCCTTATTGACCCAGGAACCCTGTTTGCCTGTGGTGTTTTCTTGAATGCATGTAGAATTACAGCCGTTATGTATGCACATGCATGTTGAGAGAAACGGTAGTATAGCAAGCAGTGTCATCCAAGGAACTGCATCATGTGATAGTTCAGCGCTTCTGAACCTGAGGTCTACAAATTCTGTTTTGCGTTACATTGCGTATGTTTTACTACGGTGACAAAAGTATCTACTCTACAGCTATCAGCTTGTTCTCATTATTAATTTTCTTTTAGTGATTTAAATACGTAATATTGATCATGACTACGTTTTAGTATGGAGGCACACTGACTTAACGGTATGTTAGGTTTCTGTCAACTTTAGATTAATTCTTGCCCAGAGGTTTCCACAGCTGGAGTTCAGTGTATAACTTCAGCTTTTTGGTGAGAACCGCATTAAATATTTGGTATTTACAAACGTTTTGTCAAACATTGCAGTTGCAATTTTCAAGGCACCTGCAGTGTTTGCTGGAACATTTAACACCAAATATTCGACATAGCTCTCGCCTAGATTTCTACATATCCTGTTGTGCATAATTTTTTATTTATAAATGTTAGATATGGGTGAATATGATTTTGTTTTGATTTTAATGCCGTATGAAGGAAATAAAACAATGTTTATTAAATGTATGTCAAAATTTAGTCTTAAGTGTGGTTGTGAATTTATATGTACTTTGAATACTGCTTTTGTTTCTTTTTAATGTTCCGAAGTTGTACATGGTGCAGAAGACAACCATCTTCAAACTTGTCACCATGAGAATGTGAAAGCTGACATTTCCTACATTTTATGACCCTTTACTTATCTGTTGCAAAAGTGGTTTATAGAACCTCATTTTAATGTTTATACATACTACCTTATCCTTGATAGAAGTGTAAAGTTATGTCTAATAATATTTTATATCTGTCATGTGAATCAAATCTGGCAGTCAAGGCTTTACTGAAGTACTGTGGGGAAATTTTGTGTGAGGGTGTTTGGTTGTGTTGGGTGTGGCACAGGCAGCACCGAGAACCTCCATCAGCAGTCACAGTACCACTCGGGTCTGCACCGCACTCCCTCGCTTACACGTCACCATCGGTCGGGTATTCCAGTGCTTGCTGCTGCGGCAAGTGGGCCCAAGTCAGTTGGTGCAGGTCTGATGTGTGTCTAGTTGTCTCTTCTTTGTTTTGGAACCACTAGAGAGTTGTGTTATGGGACACCGTTAATTTTTTGTTGTACCCTGATCCAGCTTAGTTTGCAAGCACCACCTGCAATAAGGCAACGCCAATGTAATATTATTTTATAAAGCTTGTTTGCTGTTATGACATATATGTGTATATGTGAATTTCAGCGCAACCCACTATTTGTGAGAGAACATTGTGAGATGGTTTTGTTTAAACATTCACTGCCAGCCTTGTTTTAAATGCTGGGGCATGAAGCTCATTGGTGTTATTTTGCACTATCTATAGAAAAAGTAACGTTTTACAAATTTCGGAATGGCGATAAATTAAATACATCACTCTGCCTGTAGTAGACTTTGTGGGTGTGATATTGTGTATAGCCGCCTTCGGGATACATAGGAACGTAATGCGGAACACGCAGAAATCTTTTGTTTCTCTCTTGATGTTCTTTATGAGAGACACTTTGCAATATCTTGCTGTACATTTATCACCTTTGGTGCTGAGAGTGTGTACAGTCGTATTTCAGATCATTTGTATTTTCTGTAATTTTATCAGCTTTTTGTATTCATAATTTTTGTGCTCCCATGACTTGTGCTTTGGTGGGACACAGAATGAAGCATAAGGGAGTAATAGAATGCCTGATATCATCTTTGACGTTACAGGAATGCAAAACAAAAATTGCTGTAACTCTGAAGTAGGCTGATGATTAGTTATCACATTCACAAAATGGAATTATGCAGTTTATACGCAGAGATAGAGAAAGAAAGAAAGAAATAAAACCTTTAAAGCCCAGTGGTAAGAGTTTGTTTTAACATCAGTAACTCTTTATTTTGTTTCATGGGTTTTGTATGATTCTCAGTGTAAACAGCGATTATTTTCACAAACAGTATTAACCAGTTGATCTTTGTAGCGGTGAAGAGTTGTTTTTTCTTTGCGGTGCGGACTGAATTCATAAATATTATTTAGATAGCTTTGGCATCAAAGGGTTAATGCATTGTCGTCAAAATTATCTGTTGAGCAGTTTGTATTTATAGCTAATTGGATTTCTCCAGAGATTATATAAGTATAAAAGGAGGTGTTCTAAATTGGGAATTTCAGAGCTCGCCATTATAAATTGCCTCTGCTAAATGTAAATTCTGTACTTTGGCAGTGAATGTGTTAAGATCCTTTGGAGGTTCCAAATTTATCTGACTATAAGACATCCTTGGATATGAGATGACTTTTTTCGTAATGGTTAACTTCAAATATTTTTTTTTTATTTATTCAGATAAAATTTGTAGATATTATCTCTTACAATTTAGTAACATTTCTATAGGTATATTTATTGTAATGCTTAAGAACTGAAACTCTTAAAAGAACATCAGTTACATATAAATATTTAATATGAGTATTGAAATCATTTCCTTTGGTCGAAGTGAGTATGATGGATGCTGCAGCTTTATGAAATGTAGTTCAAAAGCAGACCCACTGCTCTAGAAATGTAGAATATAGTATTGCCTGTCAGTATGGCAGCCACCAACAAAAATCTCACGATTGCTGTTCTGAATATGAATACAATTTATGAATGTGCAAGCTACTGCAGTTACATAGAAGTTGTTAAGTCGTTTTTTTTTATGGTTTTCTGTCCCCTGTATTTTAATAAGAATAAAATTTAAAGAAAAAACGTGTGTTATAGCCTGATAAATATGACAGTCTTGCTTTGCATGGTTGTTGGCATAGAGTCTATTTTTTTTATGAATTTATCATAGCTTTTTCAGATGTATATCAACCATTTTGTTTGCCTGTAAGGTGACTAGTAATTTTTTACCAATTTTTTTATTATAACGGCAGTTGTATGTAATATATTTAAATAACTATTCTGTAACACATTATAAGTAAAATCTACCATGATTTTGTTCATTTCAAGTATATGTGAAGGTTCTGTAATTGACTGAGTATAATGCAGAAAAAGAATTGGTGTAAAAGTAAAACTGTTGCGGTTTATTTAATGTCAGTATCTCAGAGTGTACTGTATTAAATTATAATATAATTAATGAACGGCTTGGAAAGGATATGGAAGGAAGCGGTCATCGAACAGTGCGGTTCATGTTCTTGTATGAGCGTTATATTTCAAGTCTTCAGGTGTTCGATTGCAGCCATTGCTCAGCCTGTGCAGCTGTTACATTTGAATGTTGGTAGCACCTCTTTTGTCGTCACTGTCTGTTCCTTTTCTGTGCACACTTCTGTCTTTATTCTGCACTCATTCTTTTTTCTCTGAGATTTGATGTTTTGTTTTCTTGTTCAGTGCTGTTTATTTTTTTATTTATTGTTCTTAAATGAGAGCCATTACAACTCAAGTTACAGTAAGTAATCTCAGTTTTTGTTTTCACAGTCATCAGTGATCTTATAACTTGGTAACTATATAAATTGTTTAACAAATATTCAACAATTTGAGTTGAATGCACTGAATGTTCCTTCATTTAATGTTTTTGGTGTATCTTGTTAAATCAAAATTAACTTATAAAGTATGAACGTTTGTGTCTTAAGATTGAAGAGACTATTGCATTTAATCAATTCCTTGCTTAATCAGTAGAGAATGGTAATGAATCCTTGAAAATAATTTTACATTCTTATCAGTGACAAGTCTCAATCATTGGAGGCTTTAAATGCCTATGGCTCGATATGTTGGTAAGCCAAAGTCAACCCAGAATGTTGTTAACATTGAACATTTGGATGCGTTGGGTACAGATGGATCTCCCCGGCGGGGTTCTGGCCCGCCCGGAGTATCAGCTCTGCGTTCTAACAGCGCCATCGACCTGCAGGCAGCTCAGCGGGCCAAAGCTCGGGCACAGTATGCTGCCCTCGCCAGACACAAAGTGGGGTCTGGTGCTTCCCTACGTAAGTTGTAGACCACCCCTCCCTCAGCCTACCTTCAAATTGCAGTGTCAAGTCAGCTGAACGAGATATGCATACATTTGTAACATAATATTTTTCATAAAGTTTTTAACATTTTCACTACTCTTACATTTATTCAGTGATTCTTGAGCATAGTTCTCTCATGACCACATTTTATATAATTTTGTTAGAGAGATATATAAAAAATTTAATTTTGGGTTGTGCGGATAATTTGATCGGCTTTGGCTTGTTGAGACAGTCTGCACAACGTATGATTAAGGCCAGTATATCTTCTGCACTTCATAACAGTTGGTTTTCTCATAGGTACAAATTCTTTTTCTGTATTTCAGTGCATTTTTAGTTACCATACTTTGTCACATTAGTTTGCTGTACACACATTGTTTTATCATTTGAAGAGAATATTTGCAAATTCATTCCTTCATTCTACCTGTTCTATAAAATATTTATCAATCTTCAGTTAAGATATCCAAGTAATGAAGTTTGTAATAGTCTCTGAATTGAATGTGGGTTTTTTCATGGCGTCGAATTTCATGCAAAATGGCATTTAAAAATATCCTGTATGTAATTTGGCCATAAATATTAATAACTTATTTTAAGTTTTGTGAAAATCAGTTGTATTAGGTAGTGGTGAGAGAATCTGTCGAGTTACTAGCAAGAGAATATTTTTTAATCAAGAAATTAAAAATAATTTGAATGAAAGGTCTTTGTGGTGGCATTAGGCTATTCTGGTGCATTTTAGTGAACATGTGAAGTTTTAAAATACTTTGATTATATTTAATTAAATTTTGCGTATGAAACAGCAAAACAACCAAATGTAATTTAAAAATCAGAATTTTTTGTGTTTAAATTACCAGTAGAGGCCAAGTGTATGGATAAATGAACTACGGGAGGGATAGAAATTATGGTGAGGAGAATATTATCAATTACACTGATCAATATGCATCATCTCATCATGCTGACAACTTTGCCTGCATCTTTTCTATATCTTGTCTTTCATAGCAAACTTTCTTCTAGAAACTGTCAGGAAGATGGAGAAAGCAGCTCACATGCTAACAATATTTTCTAACATTTGTTTCCTTTTTAATGCTGCTTGGATTCAGGTGATGAACATAGTTCAAGTGAGTTTGTGCATGTGATTCAGAACTTAACAGTTTGCATGTTCTTATGTTTGTTTATTCGATTCTTCTAATTCTGGAATATAATTTATTTTTGAAAAATGGAAGAATTGGAGCATTAATATTTTGAAAAATAACTGCATTGTTTCTTATGAGTGGTACCAATTGAAATGCATCGCTTAAATTCGTGTTCTGTCATCATATGCATGTTATAAGAACATGTACATTTTTGTGTGGATGTACTAAATTAAGTTCTGAAGTCTCAGTGTTGGACTGGCTAATTTTATTTACTTTTTATATCAATATCAGTATGTTAAAAAGAAATGTTTACTGAAACATGTAATCTTGTAAATATATAACATTTTCTGTATTTAAGTTGACTGACTGTCGGTTGTTACTACTAGTGTATGTTAAATTTAATTTAAGGGGTATAAATTTGTGTGTTTGCTACACTCATTCGAGTACATTTTTACTACAAATGCTTTTGCATTGGCTTTGGAAACCCTGTTGTGTACTTGCATAACTTTTGGTTTGTTTGATGGCTGCTCTGAAGTTTTATTTTTATGTTATTTTGAACAAGCTAAAACAAAAATTTGTGGTAAAAATGTAATGCTTTCTTTCCTATAAGTATTTTGAACTGTTCAGAGTTGCTAGTATACATTATAAATTAATAATTGTCTTGTTGTGTGCTGTGGGGAGCCTTACTAATTGCGGTGGAAGGCTTACAATCTGTGCCATGAATCAGGGTGATTGAGTATGTAATTTGCCCTTGAAGTTGATACAGAAGGGGTTAAAAAGATTGCTGATCTATTTCTACGCATAATTTTTGGTAATGTAAGCTTTCACTATCTGAAAGTTGTCATAGTTTTGCAATTTTATTTAGGTTTATAATTTTTAACACAAGGATAAGTGTTTCATACAAAATTTATAGGCATATTTTATTGGCTTCCAAATTTCACAGTTGTAACACAACATTCTCAAATGATGGAATCTCTAACACTTGCATTCATTTTCTTATGCAAATAATTGTGTTTGTAAGATTTATTATTAAAAAGTATTGATTTATTGTAACCTAGAATTGAGAACTTACCTAAAATTAGTCTTGTGAGGTGATGAATTATGTGCATGATATGGGTTGTCCTATTTTAGCTCGTCCTAGGAAGACACCAGAAGTGAGTGGAGGAATGACCATCAGTGCCATTACTTCACCAGAGCGGGTTGGTCGGACGAGGAGTCGGGTTGCAGGCGTTTCCCAGTCCCAGCGTAAGTTGTGTCTTGTAGTGGATGTTACGCTAGTATTGAGGCCTCACGGTGTTGTGAGCGCAGTAAAGAAAATAGTAAGATAGAATCTTTCTCTCGTACCTTTCTGTTTTTCAGTTCTTGTTTGTATTGTGCACTTTGCTGTGCATAAGCAGTCTACTGTAAACTTTGGCACGTTCGTAGAGTGGCTGCCTTTCAGCAGCACAACTTTCAGATTTCTCACTTTCAACTTTGAAGTTTCCTTTATTATTGTTCTTTCTGTACTTTTAACTTGTTTCAAAGATTGTTTGCTTATAACATTTTATCTGCACAGTACTAATGTAATTTCCTTCAGACTATTTATTTAAAACAGTAGTCTCCAAAGTTGCAGTTAATATAAAGGAATTGATAAATTTTGTAAATAATGCCAAACAACTTCGTTCATTTCATTGTTGAGTTCTTGTATCAAACAAATGTTACAGCAAGCAGCAGATCAGGATCCCCATCATCAAGACTGAGCTATGCGACATACTCGACAGCAAGTAGGGAAGGAAGTACAGGTGATGGTGTACATTCTGTGGGTCGGCCGCGCAGATTGTCTTCCGGAATACCCCGCTCAACAGGTGCAAGCCGTGATGGCAGCAGAGAGACGAGTCCGAACCGCTTTGGCATGACTGGAATACATGATCGGTCATTTGGTTCCAAGCTCTGGTGAGAATCTGATTCATGTCTGTAATCTGTACAAAAATTTTGAAAAGCTCTTAAAAATTTATCTTCAGAACCCTGGTGCTCTAATGTAGAGTTTTGTTTTTCAGAAACAGGAGTTGGGAACGACATTGGGCTTAGCCCACACTTCATTTTAAACGAGAAAAATGGAAACAAAGTTTAACGTGGCTGCTGTGGGTCCGCTTTGTAAGATTCTGAAAGACACAGATTTAAAGATAACAAACCACACATGATGTAGCCTAGCTCATAAAAATAGATTACGTTATTTTCATTATTCCACATTTTCTAACTTTGATCTAACTTTCATTTGAAGGATACATTTTGTGTTTGAATCAGACTAGTCAGTTGCCAGTGGTAAACATGACAGACATAAATAATGACAGTGATAGTGCTAAAAGATGTCTGAAAGCCTTCTTAATTATGTTTATAGTTATAATATTAACAAAATGAAGATTCATTTGTTATAAATACAGTAATACAAAAATCTGTAAGTGGCAAAAATATTCTGTGCGTGTTATTGAAGAGGCTTGTAAAATTGTAGCATGTAGGGGGTTAAGGAAAGGGCTTCCATTGGCGATAGAGCAGTTACTCCGTGAAACGCAAAACACAAATTGGCGTGACTACAACCTGGAATGGAGTCAGGTTAATGTCTGGGCGTATTAATTGATAGGCAAACAATCCATTACAACTTCCTGTTATGACATACGCTTTCTTGAAACAGGGGGCGGCCAGTCCATAGCATGAGCTCGGAACGTCCGCCCCAGCGACCCGTCATGGCACAGAAGATTCTACAGCAGAGCCGAGAAGCTGAGTCGGCCTTGGCGGATGCATTGGTGAGTCATGGCCATCCAGAATCGAGAAACTGATTGTTCCTTTCTGTAATGCCTGTGTTTAAATGTGAATTACGTTTTATTTGGCTGAATGAAACTTCAGACTTCGAACATTTTAACCCTTTCAAGCCGGAGTTTGCCTAAGTAATATTTAATAATTCAGTCCATACCTCAAAGAAAACAGAACATTTTACCATTACATAAGAAATTCATTAATTCTGTTTAAGGAAATAATCATTCTAAATTTTGAGAATTATATAATATCCATAAATACAAAATGTAGGTGAGTTATCCTGGTTCATATAGTTGCCATTATGCTTTAAAGGCTTATATCTGCCATGCCATAAGAAAATGTAGTACTTTCATATTACGTTGAGAGAAAGTCAGTCTCTAAGTCTATTTCAGGTGTTGGCTAACATTTTTGCAAACATCTGATGCTTCTGCGAACCTGGACCTTTATAATACTTGTAAGTACTTTTGTCCTGTCAAGTAGAAACACTTTCGCTGGGACTAAAGCAGCCAGAGTTTAGAGCTGGCCACTCTGTCGCGTCTGCACCTGAGGTTACGAATGTGTGTAGCTTTACGTACAGCCCTCCTATATACCTCTATGGTTCTGTGCTTAGGTACAATTTATACTGACATATCAATCAAGTGTAGTGAAGGGATGGAAATATTTCATTAAAGAAAATGACCTGGTCTTCCTCTGGTATGAACTGTTTCATTTTCTTTCCATTGTAAATACACATTCTGTTTTCACCATTGCTTTTTAAATGCAACGTGTCTGTACAAAATATGTGATACTTTATTATTACAGAGCTTTGACACAATGGACAGTGGTGATTTTGGGCGCAACATCCCCAACAGTAGGAAATCTTACCGCCCATTTGATGATCATTCGGATGACAGTGAGACATCAAGCGTTTGTTCCGAGCGTTCATTTGAATCGTACCGGAGGACATCAGATGTGAGTACAATTTTTTACTCATGTGGTGGTAGTATGGCCATATAGTTGTGCAGATGGCATGCTGTGCAGTGCCGTCTCGTTTGACTGTACCACGTAGAATTGTACGAGAAGTGACAGAATAATGAGGTTATTGTTTTGAGATTCAGGGCTGTCACATAAGTTAAGTAGGAGAAGGCGCTGAATTACTGGACTTTGTGCAGATATCAGTGTCGTGTAGTACAATCCTGCGGATAGTAATGTTTGACGAGACACATTTATGTGCCCATCATGTGAACAAGAATGCACTGCCAGCGTGGTGCCTGCTGTAGATTTTGTAGAATTCTAATGCAGAGGCTTTTGGTTGGTTTGAGCGGTAATACTTGAGCATGAGCTGATGGGAGTGCAGTTGTCAACAGATGCTTCAGTAGGACCTTGTTCATCTTATAATGAAGACTAGGAAGTTAGATAAATTTATTTCTTGTCCTATCCATAATGTTATCCTGGAGGTGTCTTAATCCATTGTGAATTTCTGAAATGAATGGGAATTTACCCCTCTTTGAACTTAGTTTCCAACTTCAGATAAAATTCTTAATCAATTTTTATTGCTTTTAATCGTCAAGCTTGAGAAGATGATGTTTTCTTGTCAAAAGACACAGGTCAGTATTTTGTGTCTTTGCCACTAGGGGAATCCAGAAATTATTTATTGTAAATCTGTTAGAACATTAACAAATGTTCCCTCAAAAATGACTTAACATGTCAAAGAAATGTAAGATGATAATTTTTTGCCTCTGTGGCACCTGTTTTTACACAAGTAAAATTTAGTATTATAATCATGCATTCTTTCTATGCTCACCTTTTATTAAAATTTATTCTGTGCTGAGTGGGATTTGTGGTAGCCCGCAAAGCGAAATTGAAGCAAGCCATGACCATTTTGTGGCATGTTCTGTTGAGATCTTGTGATTGTTGAGGTTTTATGGTAGGAACGTTGTGTTCCAGGGAGTGTGAAAGATAGATCCAATGCTCAGCTCTTGCGTGTGTTGAAGTAAGAAACCTTTCGGTTTATCTCGTTCTGTCTTTCACGCTCTGCTGGACATTTGGCTGTTGCTGTAATTTGTTTTCATTTGCCTATTTTGTGGGGAGTGCATTGTTTTCTTTTTGTGGCTGGGCTGGAGTCTTAGGGCTGTATTACCTGCTGTAGTAGTAGGTTTGGAGTTTCTTAAGCCAGTCTAACAAACTCTCCTAACTGTGTTGGCACTCCTGCTTTTTATTTGCGAGGTTCAAACATAAGCCCAGAGACAACCTGTCATGATAAATTTTCTCGTGGTTTTCCACAGTACCTCCAAGCAGATTCCAGGAGAGAACCTAAAATTAGGCAGTGACTGTTTCCTTCTGTATCCTTTGTAATTAAACACCCTGTCATTCAGTTCTAATAGTCTGAGGTAATGACAGTGACATTAATTAATTAAATAAAACCCCTCACTGAGGATCTGTATTTCGAGATACACAATGAGCTCTTTTGTTTACTGCCAGTACATAATCATTTTTCGTCTACAATTCTGTGCTGAGAAGATTTAAAAATATTGCGTATTATGTGTACGGGACACATTGAGGTGTGAACTCAGTGCTGTGAAATTTTTCTTCCCTTTTGCATTCCTGTGCTCTAGTATAGGCTTATTTTGAGGGGTGTGGTTTTGGAATAAGTGTAATATCTGCTATTGACACATTAATGGCTCGAAGAACAAGCAGGTGGTCTTGCCCTGTGATCTCCAAATATTGTACTGCTGTCTCATCTGAGCTTCCTTTTTGTGGTTGGTTGTTTGATTACTGTCTTGTTTGTTTGATCCCTGTTTATGTTTTGTCCGCCCGTCTGCCTGCCCGCCCGCCTGACCCTTACTAACATCTTCCCCGTTCGCACATGCACATTCAGTCATACTCTTGGAGTGGCTCCCAGCAGCGCCTCTACAGGGACATGCTGGAATCAGTCAGCAAGGTAAGGAATTCGCAGTTCTGACAAAAATGAGAAATAGAAAGTTGAAGTTACGGATTTGGAGAATGGGAGTGGTTGTAGCTCATCTTTGATTTTTGAGCCAGTATCACATAGGCTGCAGTTAAACTTTGTTCTATCTGGATTCTTTGGTTTTCACTGTCCTTGAAGCTTCACACTAATTTGAGGTGCAGTTAAAAGTTGAAACAACTTCTGAATTGAAATTTTTGTAACATAATAATTGTGCAGTAGAATTTTATCTTCAATAGAAAGCTAAGAATGCTAAGCTTTAAATTTTACAAGCTAAGTATAGTTTTGAAAAAGTTAAAAAAAAATTTAATGAAACCTTTGGAAATCTTTCTGAAGATAATATCCTATATTTGTTCTGCTATAGATTTTGCCTGCCCAAAATGGGATGCATGTGTTGTTAGATGGAGGCATGTGGCTTAATATCAGGGAGGTAGTTTCCAAAAATGTTGTGGTAGAAGTGGGAGCCAGGTTAGAAAATGTTATGGTGTGTTCATGGTATTAAATTCTTCTGCTGTCTACTGCAGATAGTCGTGCAGAAGTTTTATTAATGTGCTGTAAACATCTCTTATTTGGATTTGAGGGAAGTTTTTACATTGATTTGTAATTTCTACCAAGAAGTGAGGGAATTTTAGTAAGGGAAAGGCTGTAATTGTCTGTAGAATGTTATATTCCTGCCAAACCTTTGATCTTTTCTCTTTACATTTAATGACACTGTAGTAGTGTAATGTGCTTGGCTGTTGTTGGATTGAGCTGTGTTGCCATTTTCAGCGTACTGAATTAAAGCTGTTGATGTTGCTGTGTGTTCAGGACATTACAGATATCATTGGTAACTGTGCTAGCACGCACTGGGCGGACCGCAAGGAGGGATTGGTTGGCTTGCAGAACTATTTTCAGAATGGAAATGCTCTCACAGGGTCAGAACTAAAGCGAGTCACTGACATTTTTACCAAAATGTTCATGGATTCTCACACAAAGGTGAGTCAGTAATTTAATTTTAGTTAAGTACATTTTGAAGGGGTTTGTTTAGAGTCTGCCAGTGGTCTCTGTTTTGAGCCAGGTGAATCCAGTCCATACCCTCCCACTTATTTCCCTTCTGCTAATCGCCTTCCATTTATGCGTAGGTCTTCCAAGTTGTCTCTTGATTTTGTACACACTTCTCTTT
This sequence comes from Zootermopsis nevadensis, assembly GCF_000696155.1. Next base: position 423,900 of record NW_019060299.1, on the reverse strand, counting down.
TCCCCTATGCATACTTATGCATGTCATCCTTCTTTATTTTTTCATCCCAAGAGTACAAATTATTGAGCTCCTCATCATGCAGCTTTTTCCTTGTTCGAATCACTTCATCACCCAAATGGCGATCTGTTCTCAAACACCCTCAGTCTGTGTTCTTTCCTCGACTTAATCTGTGAATGCAACAAGCAGCTGGTGTACTATAACATTTATATTCTTCACAGGTGTTCAGCCTGTTCCTGGACACACTGAATGAGCTGATTCTGACCCACAAAGCAGACATGAATGACTGGCTGTATGTGCTGCTGACAAGGCTTGTTAACAAGCTGGGTGGAGACCTGCTAGGCTCCATTCAGAACAAAATACACAAGTCCCTGTCTGTTGTGAGGTGAGCGATAATTTTGCATTCGCGACAAACTTTACATGAAACGAGTTTTCAAATTATCGTGGTAGCATATATGAAGATGGCTGTCCTCAGGGATCTTGCACCATGTAGTCTGTTAGAAGTCTACTGACGTTTCGGAGATGCTTACTACCTTCGTCATCACCTCGATTGTGGAGGTAGTAAATACCTCTGAAGCGTCATCCAGCTTCTACAAGACTCCACGGCATATGTCGTCTCAGTTGACAGGCATCTTAAAATTTTTGTTTGAAAACATGGACAAGTTCATTAGAATTAAACAAATTTTGGCGCTTAGCTGATGTCACTGTGGATTGGAATACATTGTGTTCTTTCGGATCTAACTATGCTGTATGGCACATATTTCACCACCACATACACAAGTGTAATATGTAATTTATTTGCTATTGTGTTATGTAAGCTATAAATAAATAAAAACTGCATGCAACATGCATTTATGTTTCAATAAATGAAAGTGGAATTTAGTGTGTTCTAATTTTACAAGATGGTGTTTGATGTTACGGAGCTGTAGATGTGTAAGTTTAACAGAACTAGATTTGGAATATCCAGTGCAATGTAGTAAATGTATTTTCCATGTGCATTCTTTGGGAAAGCTCATTATTCTATGTGGTGAATATGAATGTTACAGATAAAATGTATTCTGAGCCATGTTTCTTAAAAAGTGTAATGTTTAATTAGAGCATCATGTACAGCAGGAGTTAAACTTGTTATGTG
>NW_019060299.1:391948-412892 GCF_000696155.1 Zootermopsis nevadensis | reverse complement strand
CATACTGCCTCCGTCATCAGGTCGATGAATACACAGCGCAACAACCCAGAAGACAGAAATCTTTGAGTTTGAATGTTTGCCTGGAGACTGTCTGTCCTGACTGAGGTTTTTTTTTTTTGTAGTTTCCTCAGTCCCTCCAGGCTAATCCTGGGGTAGTACCTTACATTAGGATACAACTGACAGTTTTGTTAAATAAAACTGCAAATATATCACAGCTTCATTGATGATTCCTTTCAGTACATAGTACCACTGATATAGCAGATCTTTGTCTTGAAGACTAACTAATTGACAGGGCAAAAAATGTTTTTCCTCTGAATAAGTGGAAGATGGCAGAACAGGTTAATATGGTGAGATTTTAGATTCTTGTGACAGTGAATATGAAGACGGCTGTCTTCGGGAGTGCTGTGCAATGTAGTCCGAAAGATATTGACTGGCATTTCATCGCCCAAATAATGGAGGCAGTAAGCACCTCAGAAACTTGGAGTCAGTATCTGCCAGACTAAACAGTGCAACATCTCAGAAGACAGCCAGTTCAATTATTTATTTCCTGTAAGAATAAAAAAAAATAACTGGCTATCCTGGAGTCATTATGTAGTCACAATACTAAGGATGTTCTATCTGAAACAGGCATATGACAATGAAGATAGCTCAGTTCGCAAATCAGCCGTGTTCTGCATGGTGGCTTTGCACTCGATAGTGGGAGAGGATGCATTGCAGCCGCACCTTGAGGCTCTGAATGGCAGCAAACTGAAGCTTCTGCACTTGTACATCAGACGTGCACAACAGGGATCCTCTGTACCCACCTCCCCCAAGAATGCCCCTCCATAATGAGATTGCAGGTACACCGTCTTTCCTTTCCATGAGACACTTGCTAGGTGATATACTTGTAATATTTCTGGAATAATTAGTTTGATTCCGATTAATTATGTGAGAAAATGTTTCTTGTCTAAATTCTTGTAATACTCGTAGTACTGTTTTTATCCTAAATGACTGTAAGATGAATTGTTATGATTTAATCTTTGTTTTAAATGTTTTGCTCTTTTTCTGCATTCTCGAGACACCTGTTCTTCATTTCAAGATGATGTCTGTTAATAATGATTTTTCCTACTGCATATTTGTGTTCTTTTAGCTTTTTTAATTAGACCATCTGCAATTGCAGGTCATTCTTTCACTTAACTGTTTATTATGAAGTAAATTTTACTTTTCACAATTTCCTTCTGTATGGAGATTCAAATGGTAATTTGGAGGAGAGTGTGTTAATGATCAGTGGCGCAATGGTATCTTTCAGTACCTGCACTTTATCAGAATAGTCCCTCTCTAAACATCTTGGATGCTGTGTCCCTATCAGATAGTTGTGTGCACTTCTTCTGTTGTGGAGAAATACATATTTAGATATATTTTCTGGGAATACAGTCTTCTACATTACCATTTGACTCTCTGAGCAGGGTTTTAGAAGAGAGCTCTGAATAACGAATGTTACTGTGCAACAAACACTGAAATGAAAGAATGATTTGCAATAGTATGGATGGTCTTGTCACTTAAATTAAAGGAGCACATTAAAAAATGAAAAATAAATCAGCAGTATTTAGAGATAGCATCTTGCTAAAGAGAGCAGGTGTGTGAAGCGTTCAGCATGTAGAATACAGAGATTAAATTGTATGAACTCGTTTTATATTGATTTCGAATAAAACAGTGCTGAGTATTATTACACAAGTTTAAACAATAAACATTTTCTTACAAGGTTGATCAGCATATCAAACTAGTTGTTACGCAGATATTTCAAGGTTGTAGAACGTATTACAGGAAAAATAAATTATGAATTGAAAAAGTAAATATCCACATTTATAATTTTTGCAGTGAAGTTAATATCAGAGGGGAGATAAGTAGAACAGTGAAGTTAACTTTTATCACTTCGTGAAGGGATAGTTTTTTAATACACAGGAATGTGACAGTTGGAGAGGAATTGGAAATTTGTCGTTGCTTGACCTCTGAGGCTCCTGCTCGGACTTCAGATCAGGGATGTAATGGTTTGTTGCTATGCTGCTACTGCTATACACAGCCATCTGGACTGCATGTAGGCTGTTGTTCAAGTAGTAAGTAAAATATCTGGAATTTGCAGTCAGAGACAGCGGAATCAAAGGACAAATGAGATCAAGATGGGTTACACAAGTGATATTAAAAATGGAGGTAAGGTGTGGACTGAAGAAAAAAATATGGTTCGATAGACATGATTGGAGACTTTTCATCCATCGATTCACACTCCTATGGAGACAGTAATATCAAGGACATCAGGGAAGTTTTGTCTCATTAATAAGATGTACGTATAGGTCTGTAAATTGTAATTGGATTTAAGGCCGAGCATGAGTATATACGGTGCTCATTGATACATGATTTTCTAAGTATGCATTAGAAATCTTAAAATGAGAAACATCTTGCTATATAATGTGCTGCAGTAAGACACAATATGATTAAATTAGGAAAATGAGACAGTTTGCATTACTGGTAACTTATTTTTATTACTGCTGAAATACAGAATTTGCGTAAGTACAACGTCTCACTGTTATGACTAAGTTTGCATGCGCTGGGAGATGATATTACTATTCCTGCAAGAAATGAGAGCATGAGAAATGTGAATTTGCTGTTCTGTGAGTGGGAGTAACGTAGAGGTTAGTCGAAGGGGGACGAATGGCCACGGCCATCTCCGTGGTGTGCGTCAGGCCATTTGCTTCCATAGGGAAGAGATTAAAAAATGTTGAATGTTTTTGTTATTCTCCATGTGTTGTACCAACAGAAAATTTTATTGAAAAGTACTGTTACTCCGATGGTGTCCGATGTTTGTACTGATGGTGTTACTCTTGATAGATAATAGGGGGGGCTAACACTGATAACCATGCACAAGGCTCTGCATCTGCTGGAAGAATGGTCCTGGGAACAGCTGTGTTCTCATACATGTATTCAGAGGATTGGACATAAAGGTTCTTTGCATCTCTCTCTATTAATGCTCCCGATGAGTCAAGATATAAGAATGCTGTTTTAGCTGTAGTTCTCATTTTATGTGCATAGAATGGAAATAAACAGGTAAGACTTGTTGCCAAATATGTATCATGTAAATCCAGAAATGGGAGAAAAGCACTTGTTACAGCAGAAATTCTGAAAAAAGTACCCATGACTGAAGTGTGTTGCTGTGATTCGACATAATTAAATTTGTGTGTATAAAAATGATGAAGTTTGATTCGCATTATAGGCTGTAGCTGTTACATCAGACTTTTGCCATACTTCATACTTGTTGAGATTAGTTCTATCACGTATTTTACGTTGTTTCAGAGGGCCACAGTATTTGGGTCATGCAAATGTAGCGTAATTATTATTTAATTAATTATGGGCTGGAATGAATGATGCTTCGTGCTTCAGTTTATTCTGTTTTGGTTTGGTTTTTGGAAAAAACTTCTAAAGAATCTGCCCTCTTTGCATTGTGCATGCTCTGTTTTATATAAATTAGTGAAGCCTCTCAGCAAGTGTCTTAATTCACGAGTGTTCATTCAGACCGCTTAATCCATTTCCAAGCATAATGCTGTGAACCTTGAAGTGCAGGTACAGAGCTGACTATGAAATATTCATTATACACACTAGATTACATGAAAATATCAAGTATGCACATAAACGTAAGCACACTAGATTACATGAAAATATCAAGTACACACATAAACGTAAGTGAACAGGATGTAGCCCAAAATAAGGCAAAAACTGACAGGCATGTTTTCTGTATTTCATATTGCTCAACTAACCAGGCTTTGTTTCTGAATCATGACGCATTAGAACAGTGTAGAGAGAGTTAATAACAACTTTTTATTGCACTATGGTGTGTTGATTTAAATAGCAGCAAGATTAATTTGAATATATTTTGTTCTGTTCCATTAGAAAAGTGGATTTCTTGTAAATTTTCAATAGTGGAAAACGCTGAGATAACATATTCTAACAATATTGCTCCCATAAAAATGGCTGTGCATTGGTAAGCCTGTCTTGATTAGCATTATGAAGTATAAAATATACTTAAACACACAGGTGGTTGCAGTTGGTCATATTTTTATTATTTCTGACAATATTCATGCTGTTTGCTGAAACATGTATGTCATTTCCATCTGAATTCACTCTGTACTAGATTGAACCTTTTGATCTTGTTGAAATAAGAACATACTGTCATCTTTGTAAGAAAGGAAAAACTGGAAGATGGCTGTCTTCTAGGTTGTTTCGCCATGTCTGATAACATTGGCAAGCTTCTACCAGGTGACATGGCACAACACCCCAGAAGACAGCTGTCTTCATGCTTGCCACCATGAGAACCTTAAATCTCACATGGAAAGACTTGATTACAATGCATTTTAATTTCAAATTATTTCTGGGTGTTTGCTGCATGTATGTGATACAAGCCATTGCTGATTTATTAGTATTGTAAGTAACATTGAGGATAATAATTAATAAGATGTAAAAAAACACTTAGTGTAGATATTTTGAGGCCTTTCTGTGGATGATATAGTGAGTTACAGGAACACTGTGATGTGACCATCGCTCGGCTATTCTTGTCCAGATTTGCGTTTCGCAAGAGAGAAACGGGATGGTACACTAAGGGAACTTGTTGCAGTGGTGCTAGTCAAAAGAAGCTAAGATGGCCGCTGTTTTAGTTTGAATCTTTTTTGACATTATTAACCCATTCAGTGCTTAACGTGATGTATTATTTGTCACTGCTCGGCATTGTGTGCGAGCGGTGGAAGGGTTAAAGCAATTTACATGTGTTTTATAAACTAACTGTTGCAAAATGAAAATAAGAAGCATTGTTTGTTGTCTGTGGGCTTTTGAATTTTGGTGCCATGTAGTCTTGTAGGTGGCTACTGACATTCTTCAAAAACATTGGTAACCATCCACAAGACTGCGTGCTGTGCAGTCAAGATCTTTGCTGCAAGAACCTTACATTTCAACAAATGTTGTTGCTTCAGTCTGCTTAACATACCAGTGTTACTGGGACTTGGCTTGATCTGTTGTATGTACTGAAATACTGCTGTCTCCAGGACTGGTGTAAGTTACATGCAAGGAACTGCAGAAGATTGAGTTAAAATAATTTTGTGTGCCATTTTTATAGCTGATGATGATATAGTGTATTGTTTTTTCCCCCCCAGTGTATGATCTGTTTGAGGTTTATTATATAATGTGAGACATAAATATCAAGATTTTAAAACAGTTGCTTTGTATTTTCTCTAAAATGACTGTGTGGTTATCTTTGCATTACATGTAATGTTGTGTTGCTGAAATATAGTGGGGGATTTGATACAGTTCAGAAAAGTTTATACTAGTGTGAGTGTGCATATGTTTGCATTATAACCAGTTGGAAGAATTCTTTCTTGCATTGTACATAGATTGTTTGTCTGCTCTTTGCTGTTGGGATTGAGACTGTACCATGTCACTTTTTTTTTCCGATGGTATGATAATGCGGTGATAACACAAAAATTGCTTCTTAGAGAGCTGCTTCTACATCATTTGGGATTTTAAGACATTATAATGTGCAAGTTATCAAATTGGCTACTTAACAACTAACAAATGCTAAGGTATTCTAGCATTGCTGATGTTTGTAAGATGAGAAACTATTGGTTTGATAGTTTGTGAGCTATTGGACAACATTCAGGTACAGTCTTATGAACTGACAGTGTAACACAATTTTATATATAGATTTGTTTATATTATTATGGTCAAATTAAGATTTGATAAAGAAATATTGAACTAATTACAAGTTGGTTACAAATCTGTATCTGTAGGATGTAGAATTTCAGAGTTAAATGTGGAACAAGTTGATGAGCTGTTTTCTGAATGGGTGGTTTTGTTAATGTATGCAAGAAATGTGAAGGGGTGATTCATAACTTTCAAAACCCTCTTATCTGTTGCTGTATGTTGCTCTATTATTTATAGATATCTAATAAAGTATAGCAGGCAAATGGCTTCAGGTCAGTAAAGTGTCATTTGACTGGAGTTATCCAGGTGACTTGCCTGCACCGAGTGAAAAATGTCAAGTTAAATTCTTGGTTGCAAATGATAGACTTTTTCACTCCCCGAAAGCCTGCAAAATATGTTTTCTGTCATTGGGAACATAGGCGGTGAGATGTGCATTCATACAATTTACACAACATTTTTGTAAATGACAACGAAATTCATTTCACTCATGGCATTGACAAAGATTTATATCAGATTTAAAGTAATCCACTTGACACAGTTTAAGGGTTAGGAGGAGGCAGATATGGTTGTTCACACACACACACATACAAATAAGTTTGTGATTCTAAGGATTTGTGACAGAATCTAGTGTATTTTTGGAGTATTTTCCTTGGACTTTATCCATCATCTGGATAAGAATTGTATGATACTTGGTAGCCAGAGTAATTTCATTTACTTTAAGCTTGAAAATGGAAACAAAGTTACCTTAGGTCTAGTGATTTAAACTACTATTATGCCACACAGAGTAGCCACCCCACTTTCATACCTGAAGTCAAAGATGGAGAAAAATATATGCATTTTATTCATATGATAGACATAATCCAAAGAAAATACTTTTAATTTATTTCCAAAGTTGTGCTGCATATTGCAGAAACTGATATGTTTGCCTGTAGTGTTTTACAGTCTAAAGACCAATTGTATACTGATTTTTGGTTGACCCTATATCTGACTGTAGGGATGTCAGTGCTCATTCACCACCATCAAGGATGAGGTGTCCTAGTAGCTGACATTTTGGAACATGATGTGTGTTGTGTATATTGCAAGCGCCAGAATATTTCTCATTAATGTAACTTATTAACAAAATATTACATAATGTATAATGATCAAATATTTAAAACTTAAAACCATTCCTTTCAGTTTGTTATGTGTCTGATTTTTCTGTTGCAGTCTGTGTCCTTTCCTGCTGTCCCCCTTAACCTTTGTTCTACTATCATCAGATGCCCTAAAATCAAAGTAAGATGTCTTACTTCTAAACATGTCACACTTTCTTGAATATTTAACAGTGATAGTGGTTGAAATATAATACCTCTTAATGAGACACTGAACTATTTAATGATCTTTGGAGAAATTATGAAGCTATGCATAAATTACGTAGCTACGTTCTGCTTTTAATGCTGTCGGTTGTTTTAAATTAATTGAAAATTTGCTTTCTCAAGACAGTGTATTATATTTTTCAGATGTTTAATTTCCTGTTGTGCAGTATTACTGGTGTAGGAGTGGTGTTCTCCATTTGTATGCGGTGTTAGCTGTTTTCATCATTGGACCCACACGAGGGTTATTTTGTGGACTCCCTTCGTACAGTTTCCAGTATAAGGACCAGAAAATGTACCACTGCTGCCTCCTACCACATTCCACCCTCTACGGTATTCACAATCATCTTTCCATCTTCCTTGATACTTTATAGCCCCTATATTGAAATAATATCATTAAATTACCTCAGAACCATTGAATCTACAAATAAGTTACTGCAAAGTTGTTGAAACTGCAGGGTCAGTAATTATTTTCATTATCTTTTATAGGTAAATAATCACCATATTAAAAAAATTGTATTTTATGCAGTTTTTTTTTACAAAGAAGCAATTACTAAAGTCTGATTTAGGTTTATTTAAATTAGTGCTTATATTGGGATATAAAAACCAAAATAAAGTTTGTTTGACAGTTTTTAGTTTAGATCTGCCATAAAGAATTGACGAAAATCATTTAGTAGTTTCAGAGATTAATATATGTGTGGGTTGTTGGGTACTGAATGTGTATATAGAAACTTTTACTCTAATGCCAGTGTTTCATTCATGTGGTCAAGTGAGTACCCAAATGAGGCTTTGTAAGTCCATTCATTGCAGTAGTTACTGGGTAAAAAGTACTAACATTAAGGATTGCGATATCAGGGGAGATATATTTACTTAAGAAATTTTTAATTCATCAGTTTAATACACGACTGTTCCTTTAAATTTCATGGATTTCCTCAGTCAGTGGTACTGAAGCTTAGAGTTTGGCTCATCAATTAATAATTTATACTAATTACATTTATTTATTTTTACCTTTAACCTTGCATAAATTTTTTTGTCATATTACTGTAGTTCTCATTGGTAAATCTTGACAACAAATTTTCCTGTATTTGTGTTCCTCTAATTTAAACTGTGTAAGGTTCAAAACAATTTATTGAAGTGTCGAAACAAGTTTAGCTGTTTCTTATTTCCTTGGACTAATTTCAGCTCAATTTATAAAGAAGTGTGTTACAGAGTTGGTTATCATGTCACTGTAAGAATAAAATATGTTGTGTAACTCCATCACTTGTGACAGACAGCTTGAAGCTTGAACCAAGATGATTGATGTAGCCCGATTAACGGTCTTCACAAAGGAACATGACTCGGCATGTTTTAAGTCCCGTTCCTCCACATGTACCGAGTCATTCTTAATTTACAAGGTTGCCGGGTCAGCACAGCTCACATTCAGAAATATGAAGCTTAATGCCATATTGTTCTTGCTATGAAGTAGAACATGGGCCCAAATTTCAACTTAATATTGGTATCCTAAGCTGTACTGCTAATGGAAGGACATGAACTTTGCTATGAGTAATTTCTGCTGAATACTGTCAGATCAGATTCATTTCATTCTACACATCTTTAGCTGTTTTAGTGGTTTTAAATAACTCAAAACTAAGTTGATCTAATGAATACTTCTCATCTTGTTGTCAGACTGCTGTCAGCTATTTCCCATGTGCGGATACTGAAGTAGACTATTTGAGGTGTGTGCACAGTTAACAGTAATTTTCAACAGCTGGAGGGTGAGCTGTTGAGGTCAGTGAACTCTCATAATAGGACAGCAGGCCAGCCTGCTACTGGTATAAATATTGTTTCAGCACTTCTGCATCAATCATACCTCAGGGAGTGCAACTGATGGCAGCAACAGTTGGAGTGGTAAGTCGCAGGACTTTTCTGGTATGTCTTTTATAGAGATAAACAACAAAATTTCATAGATAGGAAAATAATTTAAAAGTTAAAGCTTTCACAGTAATTGAATGCAATGAAGTGTGGGCACTGCTCTGCCTGTCATCAGGGTTGATGTTATGAATTACATGATGGGTTTGTACTGACCAGCTCTCAGAGCTCTGGAAATACTCATTGCCATTAATATTTCTAGAGTGCATGATAGTTGTTATTTTGTTATGTTCGGTTAGACAAAAGCAGTCTTGTGATGGAAATGGAAAATTTGTTCAACAGAATTCAAATCTTAACAGAACTTGTTTTACACAGGGTTTGCAATTAAATTATGGAAATGGTTACGGTAAAAGTGTTAAATTGTCATGGAAGATATTTCTAAGTTTTTTTCAAATGTATCACAATAAATAATAATATGAACATTTTATTATTGTATTGTTTATGGTTGATTTATAAGTGAAATTTTGTACCGTATGCAAGTTCAAGTATAAATTTCGGTATCTCTACCTGATACATGCATGTGAGTATGACTGAGATATAAAATTACTGATTGCTCATTTCTGTAGTCTTGGGCTAAGACACAGGATTGAGATCTGTAGCATTCACTTCTACCAATCCCCAATTTGTGGTTCATAACCCTAAGTCCTCTGTGCTGAATTGCCCCATCATTGGAGGCAATACAGTCTGCTCCGTGGGCAACTTTTCCCGTAAGTTTAGCAGAGGTCAGGATATATTGTACCATCCCTGGAAGGTGTTAAAACCCAACCAATTACACAGAATTAAAGGCCTACATCATAATTCTCTTTTCGTTCGTTCATTTTAAAAAAAATGTGAAGAAATTGATAATCTTTAATTTTATCTGACAGAATTAAAGGGATTGAAGAGAGTAAGGTCAAACTTCAAATTTGAAGCAACATGATTATGGCCTATGGTTTGTTGCTAATATGCATCACGCTCCAGTTGGTGACATCTCAGGCAAGACTTGAATTTGCTGACAACTCGACAAACCGAGACCAGCGCAGTGAGTTTCCATGTATTAATTTTATATGAACACACAGAGGTCAGACCCGGCTTGTGAACCTTGGACTATACCAGCTCGATGTATTAATTTTATATGAACACACAGACCCGGCTTGTGGACCTTGGACTATACCAGCTCATGGGTGAAACATACAAGATCTATATCCAGAAAATGATTATGCAATATGGGGAGGGGGGTGAAGAAAGATATGCTAAACCCAGTTTTAAAGCATTATCTCATGGATTCTGTAAGGTAACAGCTGTGTTGCTAACTAGTGCAAAGACCAAAGAACTGCCAAATGTAATATAGTTCCTTTACAGACTTATTAGTGGAGTGAGCATTAGATTAAAGATAATCTGTATGTCTGCTTTCTAATTCTGACACCTTGAGAGTTCCATACCAATTATACAACATAAGATCTAAAAAATATATATAATGTATGCTTAAGATTTAGCACTTAGTCATACCTTTATGATAGAGGCAACCAGTTTTATTTTGGGGTTCTTCCATTTCCCTTGTAATCCATTCCAATAGTCTCATCATTGTAGCCAGTATCACTTAGGGCAAATGACCTCTGTACTCAATAAATCAAACTTTAAATCATCACATCTTTGGGAATTCGTCATTGGCATCATCTGTTATAGACATACTGCTATACCAATCTCTGTTCATGCCCCCACGCCGACACCAGCCTAACAGTAATACCAACTCAAATATGGAAGAAGAGGGTGCAGCAACATCTCGGATAGAGAATATGGCATGCCGGGCACTGGATGGGACAACCGGGTTGTGTTACAGTAAGAGTGAATGCACAGAGCTAGATGGCAGGAGTGTTGGGCTGTGCGATGATGATACTGGAGAGGATGGTCCAATCTGCTGCATAGGTGAGGTGCACAAGCAGCATTTAGAAATAATCTGAGAGCCAGTCAGTCAATAAAGATCACAGTGACCTTTGGATATATGTATTAAGGTCATCAACCAGACTCAGAAGAGATAAGAAAATAAGCATTAAAAACATAAGATATCAATTAGATTATTAAGCAGTTGTTTGCACATGTTTGAGGTTTGAGGCTATTTTAACCAGGGAACACAACAGAGGGTTTCTATTCTCTCCTGTTTTACCTGAAGACAGAGGCAGAGCATCCTTCTGAAATGTTGTTTTATGTATAATTTAGACAATGTGCAAAGTCAAAGAAAATAATTTTGTAGGTTATAAAGCAACAGAAACCTGGATTTCATTTATCTCTTAGGTTACTGACACTGAGTCCAAGATCAGGTTATGTACTTCTTTAGTACAGATGTTTATTTCTTTCTAATGCCATCTACCTTGCTACTTCTCTATGATGCTTGTCTTATCCTTCAGTTGAGAAGAGCTGCCGTAACATAACAAAACAGGCCATTTCCTATTTTGTGAACCCAAGCTATCCTGACAGGGACCGTCTTGGATCCTTCTGTGATTTTCGCATTGACATCACCAACAAAAATGTCTGCCAGGTCCGGTGAGTGTGTGTACATATATGTATGATGACTTGGTATCTGTACTAACTACAGACGTCACGTCATGTTCAGCAAGATATACGATAAATAAATGTCTACATCCGTCTCTGCTCACTGAGTTAAAGTTACTTACCACAAATGACATCTCAATTAAAGCCAACATATTGCAGTCCAAGGGTACTGTAACTGTGTAAATTGAAATAAATATGATATTTGTGTGTGTTATTTGTATTGGTAGACTTGACTTGGAGGAATTCTCTCTGCTGGGACCTCATACAACTATGGGAATCTGCCGCAGCGATCGTTTTGTTGCCATGACATCACTGCCAAATGGCATAGGAATATCGGAGCTCTGCGGCGAAAATGCTGGACAGCACTGTAAGAGGTTTATTCAGATAATTTGTGTAATATTATTGGTCATTTGGTAACTTTTTAAATGATACCCCATATTATTTCTGCAGTGTATGTTCCTGTGGATGCAACTGTAGGCAGTGCATCTGTCTCTCTTATGGTGATGACATCTGGTGCCAAGGCCTACCAGTGGCATATCCGAGCCACTCAGATAGACTGCAGGACTACACCCGAACTTGTGGGTAAGTAAAAATACACTTTGTATTTATCACCTAATGTGTTATTTCTGAACTTCCTGCTGTCATGTTCCATCATTAGTTTCCTGACATTTGTGTTTCCCTTCCATATGGACATTAAAAGAGTAAGCTTTTTGGAAAGAACTGAAAGTGTCTGAATTTAGGATCAGGGTAAATATTGGCTTGTTTCCTGAATTTAATGTGTAATGTGTGCAGAACTGGTTTTTCTGTTATTTTGTAGCCCCTAATGGATGTCTGCAGTACCACACAGATCTCAGTGGCAACATCAGAAGCTTTAACTATGATCCAGCTGATAGTGGTCACTATCAGAGCAACCTAGACTATGCCATCTGCATCCAGCGATCCCCAAACACTTGCCGTGTTGAGTTCAACCAGGTTGAGAACTCTGTTTTCTGGATCAACACTGCAGATGGTTTGTGTTACAATTGGACAGAAGTTGTGGACATAAAACAAATAGGACCTACAACAGACTGGACAAACATTTCACAATGGAAAAAAAACAAAAAGTGGATGTAATGTCTGAGAACTCATTATAATCATATCCTCATTTTTTGTAAATCTTCTTGAAATTTGCAACTCTGCTAAAGAATTTCAGTCATGAGGTATTTTTACAATGAATGTTTATTTGTTTATAACCGTCTTTTTAAAATAGGATTTGAGGTTTTCACAGTGGTAGGAGGCAGCAAGGACCTCTGGAACTTTGGTAACTTGTACACGACTACATGGCACTGCATTTCAGAAGACTGTTGTCTTCATCCTTTTAAAATGTAGTAAGGTCTGATTTCAGAATAAAGAGTGCCTTTAGGACCGTAAATATACAAACCCTTGTCATTTCATTAATCATCCTATCATTCAGCGCTATATAGTTTGAGTTGCCGATGGCATCATGTCTCTATTTCAGCGTAATCATCCTATCATTCAGCACTATATAGTTTGAGTTGCGATGGCATCATGTCTCTATTTCAGCCTTCCAGTCTGTTGTCTTCCAAGGTTTTCACACTAAAATTTTATGAGTCTCTTGATTCATCTGATTATTTCAGGCATGTACCTAGAGGAGGGAGTGGGTCGTGCAGGTGCTGCAGCCTGTGACCTCAGCTCTCACGACTACCTGTACATCCCAGGTGGACGAGATGGGAGTGATGGGCAACCTGGAGGTGCTTTCTCTGAACCAACAGCAGACAAGTTCTGTGGACGCAGCTTGTCAGGTCTCGCAGTAACCGAGACCGCAGATCGAATGAGATCTGGCTATGTACTGGATCCACCAGACAATAACACTCTTGCCTCCACTGTTACAAGTAAGTGTAACATTGTATTCCTAACATACATGCAATCTTTCCCATCAAATCCTAATATACTCATATTTATTTTAAATCTGCTGTGTGGTTTTATCTGAAAATGGAGTCAATACATTCCTTTAAAATGCTGATAATGACTGGTAACAGGGCATCACTGCCCGGAAGATAACCTTTGACAAGTTTCACAAAGTCCTGATAAATCAGGTTTATTGATTTTTTGAATAACTTGTACAAACATGATCATACAGTTTTCTCTGCGCCCAGACCGGTTTTGGGGCCCACCCACTCTCCTATCCAGTGTGACTGCAGGATAATGTATTGGAAATATTAGAGGTCAGGGAATAATAAAGAACTATTGCTCAGTTTGCTAGAACATTTAGAATGGCTGCCTGAAAAATGGATTCTGAAACTGTTTTGTCATCATAAATAGGACAGTAGGTGAAAAGGACATCGAGTGAAAAGATTGATTTGATTATTCTAACTGGAATGAGCCAGACCTTAATCTGTGTTGATGAGGGTAACTTGCAAAATGCTCGTCCTTGTGCAGTTTCTTTTATTTTATGGTTTCTAAAAGGATTTTTAAATGTTTATGTGCACATTTCTATCTATTAAGCATTTCTTCTACACATCTTCACTCTTTGCTCATTAAACATACAAAAAAAAACAGCTGTTAATCCTTAGTTGGAATTTGTCATTGTTTCCTTCAGGTTATGCAGCAGGCCCAATTGTTCTCCGCTTTCATTCAGATGACATCATAGAACCAGACCAAGAGCTTGGCTTTGACATCATGTACAGACAACTGGGTACAGGTTGCATACGTTCACTGAAATAAGTGAGCTCGCCAATGATAATGATCCGGTGCTTAAGTCGTATTTCAAGACATTTGGTAGCACAGCAGTATATAAATTAAAGGATATGAATGCAGTTTGTACAAGTTTTTAATAAAATGACAAGGAGGAATTAAATACTTTAACCTTATTCTGATGCTATATAGTCTGAGCTACTGAAAAAGCATTGTTGAATAAACAATAAATAAATTTAATTTTGTACAGTGACCAGGATACAAGCTTGATGACTATGGTTTCGTTCCTGGCAGGGGCAAAATTCTTCCTCATTGCCACTGTGTCCAACCAGTTTCCAGGCAGAGATTTGAACCTTGGACATCCTGAATACAAGGAATGCTAACCACTTAGCTGTCCTAATTTTGTTAATTAATTAAGGAATTTCAGCAATCGTTAGGTCAGCACTGGTGAAGAACAATAGTTATAAGTTTATTATTACTATAGTATGACATGACGTAGCTGTATTTATTTCCCTGCAGCTGGCAGTTTCGTAACAAGGGGCTCAAAAAGTAAGCTGTATTCTCTATTTCATGTTAGAATAACTGCAAATAAAATAAAACAAGGCATTTTTATATATGTACATATATATATATATATATTATGCTGATCATCAGAAACTTGTGTCTCTTATACAGAGGAACATCCACTACCACTCCACTTGTACATAAGCATGTGGAAAATGTAAGCTGCAGCTTCTTCAGTAAAGTATTGCAAGTAAATGCATAGGTTGCTTCCACATTTGGGTTTGGTTACAGGTACCAGTATTGCCTGTATCGTTTTTATTTTCTGTGTTGATAACAAGTCAGGCTGGTGTATGGGCCGTTCAGCTGGTAAGGGAAGGCACGAAGGTGCTTTCATACCGCATTTACTACAGATATCTAGTGGAACTAATTATGTTAAAGTTAAAACATTTGATTATAGGTGTAGCGATAGGAAGAAGTTCCGACTTCGAAGCTTTGTAGATATGGTACCCTGTAAGTGTATTAAAATATGATACTCTTGTGTTGCCTTTGCAAGTTGAGAAATTATAAAAATCTTTCAGCCCATTATGTGAGTATCCGGTTTACAGACTTTGCTTGGAGATATCACATTTCTTCATTCTTAGTATCTAATTTTATGTGACGTGTGTGTCGAATGTTACATCAGGAGTAATCGTGGGTTTTCATTTATATATCTCACTTTTCTTTATTTTCCGTTGTTATCGATTGTTTGGGGCAAAAGTGTTATTCTAAACAGTACGATGTTTCGAGCGTTTCTTTCATGCTGTACTTTCTAAATAGTCACAATTTATTTAACTTACCAGACGTATAAAGGACGAGAGGACATGACGATCAAAATCATTTCTGACTGTTCGGACGCATCAATTTCTTTGCGTTATTTTGACATTCATCACGGCTTAATAGAATTTCTATCACGACAAAAGTGGTAAAAGCAGTGGCAAAGAGGTATATGTTTGTTATTTAGATGTTCTTGGTAGCCGAACTGTGTGCTCTTAGCAACAGTTGCAATCTGAATACAAACAAAGCGGTCAATCTTAGGTTAGGTAGTTCATTTTGCTGCAGTTTTGGTATGTAATTTGAAGTAAAATACAAATGTATAGATATATCACGACATTTTAACGTGCTTATTAAAATAGCTATGACACACAGTTGTTGAGGGTCTTTAGCCCCGCTGTACTGGGCTCAGTTACTCAGGTGTACAACAGCCATAGCGGACGAACTACCGAAACGTTGGATAATTTTGAAAATTTTACGCGGCTTAACCCCGAAAGCCGAAATTTTACCCTTTTTAGTGCACATTTGAATCATTCAAATTTTCTAGAGAAACTATCAATATGATTTTCACACAGAGTGCCAGTCTTTGGAGTACAGGTGGAAGTCTGTCTCAAAGTAACCCTAATACATTCTCTGTCATTTCTTAGCTGATGTTGATAAAAGTAAGAAGTCTAGTTCTCCACAGATGTGAGGCATTGTGTGTGTCTAGATGAATTATAAGAGTCTTCATGGTGTGTATAATGAAGTAGTGTTGTGAATGCAGTAATTTACAGCACAGCATGGAAGAAGGGGAGCTGAAAGCAGATATCGACCTATCATCAGTGGCTTATGAAGATGAGATCACAGTTGCAAAACTGAAAGAAGATTCAGTTCCCATACCATTTGCCTCTGCAGTAATTAAAGTAAAAGTGAGTTGTATTTGTGTGTTTCTTTTTACTTTCTGTTACACATTTGTTGGGATAACAAAAGTAAACATATCCAGAGTTGGATATGTTGAATGTGAAATATACCTTTTGGAATGTAATTTACCTTTCTGCCTGAGCTATTCACATTTTTTTTATTTCATGTTACAGATATGCATATTTTAAATGTGGACTTAGGAGACTGTAATAGCTTTTAATAATGAAGGTTTGGTACATTATAATTTTTTTATTGTTTAATAGTACTTTATGTCCCGGGCATGACGTTAAACTGCGTCCACAGACCGAGTGAGCACCGGTAAAAGCGGTCCCCCTCTACCAAGTGCCAACAGCCTCTTTGGAGGGTAGATGAGCAGGTGGAGGTTCAGGGCACCCTTATGCCCTTGGGGTGAGAAATCACCCCTAAAGGCGGATGAACTCAGATGGGTCAACGGCATAGGATGCGGAAGGCTTTAAAGATCCTCACGATATCCCAAGTATCAGCAACTCAGAAGATGAAGTTTGTTAGATATGAGGCATACACAGCTGCTGCCAACCATTCCTAGGATTGATTACAAAAGAAGAAGAAGTAGTACTTTACAACCACATAGGCAATTCAGCTTGAAATTAGGGCTCTTTATAAATTATAAATGAATTGGGATGTGGTGATAGCTGGTATTATGGTACTGTCTCGAAATTTTTGTTGAGGTGACAGAGGAATATTATGAAGACCTTTGTCAGAATACTGTTTTTTCATCCCACCCCCCTCAAAATGTTAGACCTGAGTATGAATTAAGAGTGGTATATACAGGACTAGGAAATTTATTAACAAGTCAGATTATATACCACTTGTGGGCAGTGTTATCCTAAAGAACAGTGTAACAATCAAAATTTGTTGTGTGATATGGAAATTTTGGTGTTATACCCATTTTCCCCAAACATCATTTTGTACCAGAAAATTACAGCAGAAGCAGTGATTGTTCAAGATTTTTATTCAGGAAGGTTCAGGGCTGAAAATCCAACTGTAGCTTTGGAGTAACTTGTGTTAATTGTCTTCCTTGTATTGCAGGAGGAGTCATGGGATGGAAATGCTTCAATAAAGGAGGAAATGAAGGATGAGGTTATAACAGAAGATCATGTAGCGTTACAGGAGGGGTGAGTGTTCTGGCAGTTTTTGTTTGTGATTCAGAAGAGTAATGGGAGATGCTACAGATTTTGAGGTTAACACTACCAATTACTTAGAAAATTGCAGGTTAAATTTGAAAGCTGTGAAATTGTTATATTTCAGTGTGGATGTGTGCGCCAGTGATGAGGAAGTTGGTTCATCTTTCCGGACCCTTGATGAATGGCATGACAGAAAAATTGAATGTGACAGTATGAATAATGAGAATTCCAATTTAATTGCAGTGGATATGAAACCATATCTTATTGGACAGTTGAATCTTGACTCTGTACAGTGTGCCAAATCTGAATGGGAGCATGAAGTGGAACATACTCTTTTGAAGAGGGAGGAAAGATATCACAATGCAAAAATATATAAGAAAAGTAAAAATCTTGTTTTACATCTACCGAAACAGGTTGTAAAGAAGCTTTACAAATGTGATATCTGTAGTAAAATATTTTCAAAGAGCAGCAACTTGATTCAACACAAACGGACACACACTGGGGAGAAACCTTTTAAGTGTGATGTTTGTAAAAAAGTGTTCGCACAGAGTGGAGCTTTATATACGCATCGCCATGTCCATACAGGAGACAAGCCCTTCTTATGTGACATTTGTAGTAAAGCTTTCTCCAGGAATACATACTTACTTCGACACCGACGTTCCCACACTGGTGAAAAGCCTTTCAAGTGTGATAGTTGCAGTAAAGTATTCTCTCAAAGGGATTGTCTACTTGTACATTTTAAAATACACACTGGTGAGAAACATTTCAGATGTGATATTTGTAATAAAGTATTTTCGCAGAGAGGGAGTCTCCGCACACATCACCTCATGCACAGTGGAGAAAAACCTTTTAAGTGTGATATATGTTGTAAATTTTTCTCAACAAAAAGTCAAGTTGTTAAACATCGACGGTCACATACTGGAGAAAAACCATATGGATGTGATGTGTGTTGTAAAGTATTTTCTCAAAGTAGAAGTCTCATCACACACCGGCGTACACACACGGGAGAAAAACCTTTCAAATGTGACGAATGTGTTGACACTTTTTTGAAGAGGGAGCATCTTGTTATACATCAACGCATGCACACAGGAGAACAGCCGTTCATCTGTGATATTTGTAGTAAAGTTTTTCCGCGTAAAGGAAGTCTTCTTAAACATTTACGATTACATTGTAAGTAGCATCATCAGTAAATTAAACATTTAAAATAAATGTTTGATTCACACATTTTCATGCTTTAGTAGCAAGCATTCCCTGATTTTAATCTGCTCTTAATTTCTTCATGAGTGCAATTTTGATTTGTCACTGTTATTCTGTAAAATGTATGCAATGTTAGTATGACAGAAGATATTGTGTTGGAAAAGCAATCAGGTTTTGAAAATGGGCATTCTTGTATGGATTACATTTTAACAGCAGCTGTCACCTACAAAATCTGTTCAATAAGAATAGCAGTAGAGTCATTGGTAAGGGTTATACTGTTACTCATGTTTGTAGTATTTCCTAAATGGCCAGGTTGTGTGAGAAATCATGGGCTATAAAGTTAAAAAACACCTTATATTCCCTATACTCTCCTTTAATTTATGCTACATATATTTGATGATACACAGAAAATACATTCAAATGCATTTACTCTACTTGATTGTAGTCGACTGAGAGAGACATTTCTAATAAAAATAGGTCTAAAGTCTACCTATGATTCTACTTGACATCATAACCTAGAAGAATATTGTTATTTGATGTGCTTGGTAGGTCAGTATTGTGGCTGTTTCTTTAGAGAAATTGAATATTTTGTTGCCATTGTTCATATTTACAAGGCAATGACTGATAATTTATTCATTCATCGGTTGAGAGAGGGTTCAACTCAGTAACTTGTTCATTGACTTCCTATATGAAAAAATTCGATAATGATAACCGACAACTGCTTTGGAATATTTTAAATAGGAAAGACCATATACCATCAAATGTTAACTGAATCCGTTTAAGATGTTTCTGGTGAAATGTTTGGAATGACAGACCAGAAGACTGCCATAAATTATAGGCAACTTAGGTATCCACTTTGCAGGACCTTATATGTTTCTAAATTACTATAACTGAATGATTGGTATCTTTAATGGCATCCGACTAAAAACAATAGTTTTGTCACAAATGTGATGACATAAAGTGTTTTCTTCGTAAAAAATTCCGTCATCTTTTGGTTGTGAAATTTCAGTGTTGGTGATCATGACATTTGGTATTTTGGTATTCATACATTGGCAACGTCAACGTTATAGTACGAACATCGTCTTGAAAAATGTCAGTATTTCTGTTTTGTAGGTAGACGGGATTTTGCAAAGTTTACAAATATTTCCGTGTAAATTGTCTGAGTAGGCATTACACGTTTACAGTGAAATATGTTTATTGAACAGTAAGTACAAAATTATCGGTTAACGTGAAAAAGAGGAATGTGAACAGATTGCCTGTGCTTTGCCCCCTCCCCCAATCCATTTTCTTTGTTATAAAATCTGTATAAAATACCGAAACCACTGTCGTACAAACTCGGGTTTAATTATTTAACGAAAGTTGGGTCCCGAAATGTGTGGTAATAAAGAGACCTTCCGAAAGTATGGCGTGTGTAAGATACTGTTTTGTAGAATGTAAAACAATAGGATGGCTGTAATGTTTTGTTAATTCCGAAGGATTCTGACGATGGCATGAATTTTTTGGATTTGGTCATTGTCTAGTATTCTGCAAACGCATAACGTTTAGAAGACCGAATGTCTTCAACCCCAAGTGTAAGGAAGGTGGGGGCACATATTCTGTTGGGTCCGTTAGAAAGAACTAAGGACGAAGACATTCGGTCTTCGAAACTTGTGTTTTTAGAATCAAAAATTACGTTATCTACGTTACGTAGTTGGTTTTATGTGATTACTAATGAGCCATTTTAGCTGTAAATGGGGATGTCAAATGTGAATGCTATCTTTCAGTTTGGAACCTTTTTTTATAATATATTAAGGTTAGACTAATGAAAGCTGTAATCTTACATGCTGTTCTTTGTATGGGTAATGTCATTCACTCAGTAGGCTTGTGGATGAACTCCAGAGAACCATATCAGGACATAAAAGAATGATATTTTGTAATTTTCCTTGCTCTCTGCATTAATTTGCTGAGGTAGTAGTCTTAGAAGGCTTGAATTTGAAGGTATTGACTCAATGTACAATAAGGGCTCTCCTTGCCTTCTTATTCCATGTAAGTAAAGGCGACTTTGTGGTAAATATAATATAAATGAGACCTTATTTATCTGGTTTTCTGTATCAGATTTTCATTTTCTTACAGTATAACATGGATGTAATCAAAGTGGAACCTGAGTCAGATGGTCAGACCCTCAGTGAAGAT
>NW_019060299.1:380023-391900 GCF_000696155.1 Zootermopsis nevadensis | reverse complement strand
GCTCAAGTGAAATGTGAAATAACAGTGAGTTTTCATGTGATCATTTTTCAATTTTGTACTGTCATCCTGTAACTGAGATGTACTAGTTATCAGAAAGGTGCTTTCTATGCAGAGATCAAAGTATTCATTGCTCATCCAGACAGTATTAAGAGTTTAAATCATGATATAGAAGTATTTAAGCCAGCATTACAAGACTATGTTTTAATGTTACTCCTATTTTGTAGAATAATTTACTAACTAACTAAACAAGATGGCTTACAGAACCTAAAGGCTTATCACCAAATTAACCAAAGCCTTTCTGGGCCAACAAAATCCATTCTCCTTCAACTCGTATCTCCCATAGATCCCACCTGACATTATCCTCCCATCTACGTCTAGGTCTTTGCAGCAGTCTCTTCCCCTCACGCTTCCTGACCAATACCTGGTGCACACTTCTTGCAACCTCCATTCACACCACATGCCCCACCCTTCTCATGCTTCTCAACTTCATCACTGTGACAAAACTTGGCGTTTTACTTCAATTGGAAATTATTCAATGCTTCATTTACTTACATAAATAGCCATAATCAAGTTTGCAGTTTTATATTTTTTCATTGTTTCGTTGTAGTAAGTGTTCGTATTCATATGATTATATGTTCCACGACTTTGGCTTGTACTCTGAAGTATAAATATTAATTCATTGTTCATCGTCTCTGCATTTTGTTTTCATTCAGCTTTAGAAATGTACAACACTTAACATGTAACACAATGTTGTGGCTAGGGAGCAGTTTCTTATGTAACATGTTTGCCATTTAATCAGATGTCACTATTCTGAGTACGTCACATGTGTTCGTGTCAATGTGACATGATCCAGAGCAGTGTTCTGCAGCCACAAGATTTCAGATGTGCTGCAAATTTCTGAAAAAAATATTTTATATTTGCTTGTTATAATTGGAAAAAGACAATATCTTTTGAAACTGCACTTTACATGCGCACACACACTCACAGTGGTTCATCATCAGTTGTTTTATTCAACATGTATTACCTCTTGTCTTCAAATGCTTGCATTCTCATGGCACAACGATGTACATGTAGATAACCTGTGCCATGTTCTGTTTTGTGCCATCATGTGTCTGAGAAGTTGCTGCAGATGAAAAAATCTTTTTGTGTTTTTATTTTAGTAAATTACAAGGTGACTCATCAGCTTTTATGAGTAACAGTTTGGTTTTACTGCTGGGGGTGCTATCGGGCTTCGTATCCCAGCTATAAGATAACGTGCTCAAATAATCAGTTATCAAGTTGAAGATGTGCTGTCAAAAAACAGTCTCATATGCATTTTGAAACAAACAGGAAGTGATTTATATTCATACTTGGGTTAAAAGAGAAAATTTTGTGGATATGTTGCCCTCCAAATTGCAGTGAAACATGGAAGTAAAATATTTCGTACTCTTGAGTGACTTTTCACTATCAGAGTTTACATAATTACTGTTGAGTTGCTTTGATGGGGGGCATAATTTGCTATTTGAATTTGGAAACAAATGGTGAAGATATTCATTGTCATACTTTAATTGTTTAAATTCAGTAAAGACTCTGACACACATGAAGCAAGAGCAGTGTTTAGATACGACTTCTTATTACAGGAAGAGTCATGGGATGATGAAACTGTAAGGGAAGAGACGGAAGGTGAAATTACCGCCGAGGGATCAGAATTATGCCGGGAGAGGTAAATGTGGTTTTAGTGTATTGAATTATTACTCAACAGTTGTTCATTGCTCAGTCTGAAAAATACAAACACAATTAAACGTTTGTTAGGAATCAAGTTAAAAAACATAACTATACTAATATATCTTACATAAGTCAAGGCATCTCGATGTAAGAGATTGACTGCCAAACCTGTACTATAATATACTGTTTGCGTTATCAATTCTTCTGGCATTAGTAAGTGTAAAATATTGATATCACTGTGTTTTCTTGTTGTAAATACATGTTATTGATAACAATGGGCATTTTGATTAAACTTTCTGGTATTATTTTGTTTAAACTGCTGCCATCTATCAAATTCTCACCTTCCAGAATGTACATGCATTGGGTTAACCAGGAAAATTGTAGTAGTCTAAAGAGAATGGATGAAGATTTTGTCACGATAAATACGTCTATTTCACAGTGAAAAGCAAGTGGGGACTGAGCAGAAGGTGAATGTTGCCGCTCATTATTCTCATTCACAACTTGAAGTACAGTCCCAAAGGTATGGAAAGGATGGCCCTTTTAAATGTGAAGTTTGCGGTAAGAATTTTTCACTAAATTCATCTCTGAAGAGACATGCACGAACCCACACGGGAGAGCGACCTTTCAAGTGTGAAGTATGCGATTGGCAGTTCTTTGAAAGCGGTCATTTGAAGAGACATTATCGCATTCACACCGGGGAAAAGCCGTTTAAGTGTACAGTTTGCAATTTGAAGTTTGCCACGAACTGTAACCTCAGAGCGCATACACGTACACACACAGGTGACAAGCCGTACAAGTGCGGAATTTGTCTCAAGCAGTTTTCACAAGGTGGAGCTCTTCAGGTTCACACGCGGATCCACACTGGTGAGAGACCATATAAATGTGAAGAATGTGGTAAAGAGTTTTCAGAAAGTGGAAGTTTGAGGAAGCATTTGCGGGTCCATACGAAAGAAAAGCCATATAAATGTAACATTTGCCAGAAACAGTTTTCTTTGAGTGGCTGTCTGTCAAAACATTACCGTGTTCACGCTGCAGAAAAGGCCTATAAATATGATTTATATAACAGATAGTTACCAGAATTTGTATCTTAAGGTACGTGCATATGTTCAAGAAAAGATCCTTGAAAATCAGAATATTGCAAGTAGTAGTAATAGTACACACGAATTTTATGACTATTGTGAAACGTGCACATTTTAATAACAGTTGTTGTTGTTGTTGATAATAGTAATAATATTATATTATTTTATATTTGCATATATGTAATGTAATGAGGGTGCCCTTATATTCATATTGAAGTTTATTTATTAGCATCCAAATCATGACTCGGTTAATGTCATTACTGCACACCTGGTACCTCAATCTTCAGTCTGACCTGCGTTTCTTCCCTAACTTTTCCGGTGTTGAAACTGTCCTCTCTCCCTCCCATTGTGTTGACGCAGTTTGTGTGCCGCTGTGATCCTGGAGTGGTGCACTGCCTTTTGACTTCAGAGCAACCGCGAAGGGGAATAAGGTCGACCACTGGCTGGGTTTGTATGCATCGAAGGTGGGTGTTGGATATAAAATTGTATCTGGCTTCTGCATTTATAATTCGCTTTTGATTGAACAATTCGCCCATCTCCAGGAAGGTGATCTGGGTGATTTTTTTATCAATTTGCGTGGTTCTGTTTATTTTGTGGTTATAATCTTTTTAATTTGAATCTGTTCTTTACTCTTGACTGCTGACCAGGCATTGAAAGTACTGCTTTCTCTTTTCAACTATACCACAACAACTCTGCTGCGGTTATGACGCAAGGGTGCACTGATGCGTATCCTGACGTGGCCTCCCAGGTGATGAACAGGTCTCGACGCCGGTGTCTTCTGGTACAAAACTGCAGTGAATTAGAAGTCTGTTGCTGAGGCAACGGTTAATTAGAATGAAGCAAGCAACAACTTCCAAGTCATTATCCTTGGAACATGGCTGTGATCTTGATGTTATTATCATTATTGTTATTGTTTTTATTGTTCATTATCATCACTCCCTATATAAGATTATGCAAGGGACGTAGGATGTGCCACAGACCGGGGTCCTTTCCCGGGGGTAAAGCGTGGCGGAGGCGTGACGCTGACCACTCGCCCCCATCTAGTGCCGAGGTTAAGAATGAGTAGAGGCTATACCCCCTCTCCGACCCCCTAATGCCTACTTGGCATATAGTGGGAGAACTTTATTTTTCTTTACATCCTAATATTTGAGCCAGAAAGAGAATTCCATAAGGTCTTATAGAAGTGGAAATTAATTTATGGGCGGCTCGCAACATAAATTTGCAAGGGATGGTTGTGGCACGTACGTGTGGAAATTCCTATGATATGGGTGAAAAAATTGTTCATGTTATTAATGATATTAGAGTAAAATACATGCGGCTGACCCATTAAGATGTGAGCGTCGTTCTTTTCGAGTTGCTGTTGAACGATACAAAATGTTGTAAATTGCCAGGTATTGTTCAATATTGATCGAAGCATAATTTATGAGGTGCATTGAATGTGTTATTCAGATTGTGTATTGTTATCGCATAAACTTGTGATGCTGTTTCTTTGTTAAACTGTTGATATTGTTGTTAATGTTATCGTAATGTTGGTGTTTGTACTGCTCAGAATGTATCGTCTTCATTATGATGTGTCTGAAAATATTTCCTACCATTTCTTTTTTAAATAAAGCATTATTTTCCCACCAGTTTGTGATTGGATTATTTTTTAATCTTAATATTCTGTTTGTTTGTTCCAGTCATGTATTTCTTGTTTCCAGAATGTCGTTAAAGTTTGTAGAAATGGATTGATATGTACACACCCACACGTGTGCAAAATGTACAGTAGTAATATAATTTGGTGTATTAAGAGATGCTGAACAATGTTTTGATGTGGAAAAGATTTATAAAATTTTGGTTTACTTCTGTAGTGGTTGACAGTGGTGTTTGCTCCTGATGCGATATTCATTGCAACCGAATATAATTTGTCAAAACCTTAATATTATATTTCATAAAAATCCATCCGGTGATCCTCAAAATGAAACGTGGACAGACACGATTGTTACTTTCTTCTTGGATAATGCATTGTGTAGTTTGGTAGAAGTTTACTGACATTCCAGATGTGCTTGCTGCCTCCATCATCGGAGTCTTTTTGATGGAGTCAGCGGTCATGTCTGAAATGTTAACTTCTACCAGACTTCATGCTTGTACAACGTCTGTAGACAGAAATGGACCATTGCCGCTTTATTTGTAAAATGATGTTTTTTATTTATCAGTCCATTGAAGTAATATTTTCTACCTTTTGAGCTGTTGACCGATGGTATCTGCTTTCCCCATTTTTAATGAAGGTGCATCGGTGCCTCTAACTTAATTTTAATCAGGGAGTGACATTTCCCAACCTGGGATCCCATGGTTTGACCTCATTGTCCGATTTGCCCCCCCAATTTGATTTTAAATTCATGACTCCAGTTCTTTTCCGGATTCCTAAAAGGAAAACCTCCTGGGAAATTTCCTTCGTTTACTCGTTTATTTAAAGTCATGTGACAGTCACTGAAATTGATTGTGTTGGATAGGGGATGGAGTAAATACAAAAGTCGAATTTCAAATTTTAATCTGTTTATTATTGCATGAAACAAAAGGGTTGTTCCCCTGGGACACTTCATTTGCTACTAGGAGAGCCAATGACCGTCAATTATTCATGTGTTCCACCGCTCTATAGGACATGCTACCAATTGTTACTAACAGATGGCAGAATCTGCATAAACTCTACTGCCACCTTTACAGTAAATTAAGGCAACCCCGGAAATTTTGCTTTGTGTTGTATGTATAATGACAATGGTACAATTTCGATTTATGTTTTCTCGTTTTGTTTGCCGTTATCATTGGTAATTAACCGGGTTCCTGGCGTGAAACGGTACACAAGGACCCATTTGTGAGTTTTGATGGCGATGTCTTGATGGTTTTCTGGATTATGGCGCCGTCTGGACTCGTAGGCAGGTACTAACATTTCGGAACACTGGCATCAACCTACGAATCCACATGGCATTACGTCTCAGAAGAATATTTTCAACAATCGGGTGGACAGCATTCATGTTAACCACGTTCACGAAAAACAAAGTGTTGTTACGCTCCCGACGAGCGTTGCCTGAACTAGTTGGCTAACAGTGCATTTAATATGATCGGTTCTGCTATGTTACAGTGTATGGAGTACTGAACAATGAAAGTGAGACGACATTTTTCGTTTTTTTTAAGTGTTAGCCTGGCTAACACAGTTAACATGAACGTTGCTCTTGCCAAGCATACAAATCACAAATCTCGCGTGAGATAAGTCTGTCCTCCCTTCGCCTCTACCAACGTTTTTCTCGTGGTACCCAGTGTCTGTATTGACGATAATTTTATAATTCTTGCTCACGTGATCATTGGCAGTTGGTTGGGGCGTATTTCTTGGACGAATCGATTGTTAAATTATGGGTGACAGCTGAATATGATTTTTTACATGAAAACAATCGAAAGGTAATACTTTTTTTCCTATACTCTCGGCAACTACTAAAGCTAGCTGCATGTTTACTGTTGTGATAGTAGCACGTTTAGCCCCTCCCCCGCGTTACCGGCGAGCCAATGAGCGAACAGTACGGAGCGTTATCTCACGTCGACTGTTCGGCTCACGTAAGACGAACGCGCTATCAACAACGAGATTACAGACGTATTGATCTGACGAACGTACAGTCCACGCGGAAACATCACGTGGTGAATTGTGCGGTCCACCAGGTCCTAATTTCTGTTCTCGTTTTTAATTTCCTCTGTTCCTTCCTCTGCCCTGTTATTCATTTTGCTTCTCACTTATTTTTAATGATTTAGGTAGTTCGAGTATTTACGTAATGTTTTCTTGTCCGGTCACTTTTTGACTTTGCGATTTCCACTAATTTCTCTTTCTTCTGTTTCAGGTGTATAAAATTATATAAACTTAAATATAATTTCTTAAATGCAACTTTTAGTCAGATGTTTATCAGATTTCAAATTATGTTTTTCTTCCAGATTTTATTGTATTTTAATATCGTATTCGAAGTTGTTCTGTATGTACGTCGTGCTTAACATGATTTTGTGTGGGTGAACGTTTTGATCATCCAAAAATTAAGTTGTGGAGGAGTTACGTCCGTCTGGAAGTATTGCCGTGTTTTCTTCTGTGTGTTTAATTTCTACCCCCATTTCCAAAGGCAGCCTTGAACAGCTTAGACCTGTGAAACACCTTTGTCACTTTAATTAAAATAAAATAAAACAATGTTTATCCTGAAAATAAAAGACTTTATGTCTCAGGCTTTGTTTCAGACACACCTGAGGAGGTATAAGTTCCAAGATTTTAATATCTGGTAAAAATCTGATAAAAATGTACGCTGGCATAATGTATGAAAATTGTATTTGAAATTATTTATCGTTTTGAAGCTTTATATAATTATATACACCTGAGGATGGTTCTTTTAGGAACTGAAACATGTCGTGAAACATGAAAAATGATGGTCTAATGTAAAATCGAATATTTCGATAAAGAACATCATTTAATATTTTAAATAGTTTAAATGTTAATTATTGTAATATTGTAATATTTAATAAGAATTTATTGTGATTAGACGGACAAGATTTAATATATACTTTCAAGATTTTGTAAAATTGGCGTAAAATTGGCGTAATAGTTTTTCATGAAGACGGATTCCTAGCCCCACGTCTAATCACAGTTTGAACTTAAAAAAAAAAATCACCACATGGTTAGCGACCCCTGGCGTAACCCATTAGCACATTCACAGGTACAGACCTTCCTTATCGGCTTCAACCTGAGAATGCTTTGTGTTTTGATGATGAGGGACTATTTTAAAGCAAGAAACGAATTTGTTCCATCAGAATGATAAGCTTCTGAATTTGAGTGGGTTCTGTAGAAGTTTCGTAATGCTTCGGAAGCCTTAAGATTCACCAAATTTACAACATTCTGACGTAATTAATCACACAGCAAAAGTGCACTGTCTGTCTGTCTGTCAGCGCCAACGAAATTCAACGGCACAATAAGATGATTCTCTGTGAGCTAAATCTGAAATATTTACGTTGTCCCGAGCTAAGAGCCGACCCTTATAAATTTTACTGCTGCAATTTGAACTTACCCTCAGAGACCCTACAATAAAAACATTAAGCTACCGGGCAGTCAGAGAGATACAATGGCCGACAGAGACAAGATAATTTCAGTGAGCACATAAACGAAATTCAAATTGAAATTACTCGTGACTGAGGGAAAATCAGTAGACCTTCTTACTGCGTGTATTGGTGGGCTAGTTGCCATGGTAACGTATTTTCCACATCTCACATGTAACATAAACTTTTACCTAATTCCTCTGCGAACTATTCTAAAAATTTTTAGTAAGTGACGAACTGCTATTATTTAAGAAAATAAAGTGTAGTTAATATTAAGAATGTTTTATACTAATAGATTTCTGTTGTGTGTTTTTGTTATGCATAAATAATTATAATCGTGGTCTTTGTAACGCCGTTAAATTACACTCGTCATTGCTGGAAATGTGTCGCACTCTTCAATTACGACAAACATAATTCTCCTTACATGTTTTGTTCGCGTGTCGTCATTTTAATGTCATTAACTACTGATTGTCCACGTTACGTACACTGTGTATAAACCCGAATTTAATGTCATTAACTACTGATTGTCCAGGTTACGTACACTGTGTATAAACCCTACCACAGGAAAGAGCCAACTTTCAAGACCTTGGTATAGATGGAGGGATATATATCAAAATATAGCTGTATTTAAATACAAGATATTAGCAAATGGTGCTTTCGAACAGGATGCAACGAAAGACTGATGTGACAAAACGGAATGAACCTACGCGTTCCACCAGCTCAGTAACTGTCAGCGTTTTAAAAATTATCCTGCAGTTAGTTTAATAAATATTGGTCTCCTTCTGTACCCATTGGTTTGGTAACAAGACAAATTCCGTCGATGTTCGTCTTCTGGTTTGTAAAGCCGTGTGGACTTGCAGATAGATATCAGTGTTTCGAAGAAACATACTGCCTCCATCTTCAGGGCTAAACACAAACTCAGATCTACTACCCGTCTCCGCCCTTATATGAACTGATATCCCTTAATAGAAGTCAGACCTTCGTGTCCTACTTAGCACCCTTCCCACGGGTCGAGAGTGGAGGAGCCCAATAAAGTATTTGTATGGAAGTTTACAGTAAAAAGTGCGTTACGAGGGGTAGTGATTAGGAGTTGCCGCCATTGAACCCCTGTCACCGGCTGGGGGATGATTTACAAGGCAGAGCAATACAGACGTCAGCAGACCAGATTTCCTGCAACCCAGGGAATGGTCGTCGTGTTTTGATGGTTTTAGCAGCTTTCACCAATAATAAATCGCTTATAAATTGAAAACTTGCATTATGGCCTCACTGTTTTCTGACATTGAGAGATGAAAAACTAACAATCGTCCCTGTGCCTAGGTAGGATATGACACTGAAGGCGCATGGCCGAGCGAACGGAAGAAACGCTCCACGAATTCCAATTCTCCTCACTGTTCGGCCGCCTTATCCTCTGGAAGGGGCTCTCTGACTGACAACCCCCCACCCCCACCCCCCGCGCGAGAGATAAATGCTATAGTGACCATTCCCCATCAGAAATAAAAAAAATCATTCCTCCATGAAGATGGCTATCTTTTGGGATGTTGAATCTCGTAGTTTGATAGTTATTGACAGGTGTTTCACCAGACCTCAATACCTCCATCATCAGGGCGATGAATGCAGTATGCCAGTCTGAAACGTTGATCTTGTACTGCAGACTACTTGGCTCATCATCTCAGACGACAGCCATCTTCGTACTCGCCGCCCTGGGCATCTGAAATGTCACCAAGATCACTACGGACGGAAACCAGGACACGCGTATGATTTTTTGTTTCATGCGAAGAATGCTTATTGACTTTTTAAATCTGTGCTAACTATACGTAACTCTTACTTTAATGACAGTCAGTTATTCTGAAGTTTTACCTACAAAATTTTGTAGCCTATAAGGGTTTTGTCTCTCAGAATTAACAGCGATTATTTACCAATTGATCTTTATAATTGATACGTTTTGCGTTTTCTTTGCGGTCCGCACTGAATGTTCAACTAACATTTGTATGAGCTTCGGCTTCAATTTCCTCTTTTGTCTGCCGGACCGCTGGCTAGTAGTCAGCGCGCACCCGGAAGGTCCTGCGACCGGCCATCTCGACACAGGTTTTCCTCTGTCTTCAAGCAAATGCTGAGATAGTTTCAAGTTGCCACTGTCTTTTATGCCAATCATCACACTAACGCCTTCACTCTTACTTTATCCTTAACAGAAGGACGAGCGGGCATTGCCTGGGGACCTTCTAGCTATAAGATGCTCTTTCTCCCCCCCAGATATCGAAGTGTCTCTCACTTCTCCCCCACCAATTTCCTCTCTCTCTCTCTCTCTCTCTCTCGGCTTCAAAGGCTAGCAATTGATGAATCTACGGATCTAGTCTTCACAAGACAGGAATAAAAATAATATTTTAACAAAATTTTTTAGGTCTGTTGTTATGTTTACTTCTGTACGTTCATAATTCCATGATATGTTAATTCTATTTACATTGCCTTTCCACTTATATTAATGATTTCACATCGCTCACATATTTCTAAATTATTTCAATTAAGTTAATCTTATATTTCATATAAGCCTATACGAAGTGAGTAAAGTGTAA
Source organism: Zootermopsis nevadensis (assembly GCF_000696155.1). The sequence continues at coordinate 381,453 of NW_019060299.1, read as the reverse complement.
ATGTTATATTATATTATTATTGTTATTATTTCATATGCAGCTAAAGAATTTATATTTATAACTTATGCCGTTTCTGATCTTCTTGTATCTTTGTCATAAAGTTCACAGTCCTATTTCTCGGTAATAAACTGGCGTAATTTGGAGATTATATATTCTTAATTTTATAGTTTTCCTTTCTTATTATATGTAATAATTCTGCTTTAGCGGCACGAACATGGCTACTTGTTGCCATCAGAGTACAGGATTTTCACGTTTTGATCGTATCTTTTCAAGTTTCTTATTACGGACTTACGTCATATTACAAATAATTTAACGGATAACTTTTATTGTCCCGGGAACAATATGTCTACACGCATTTTCCCATGCAGCTAAATTTTATTACACTGCTAACCTGTCTAGCGACATCCATCCTTTTAAGAAAACAAACGAAATTCGCTAAGCGTCTATTTGTTGTTGTTGTAGAAAACCCTTTCCAGGTAATCCAGTAACAAAGGCTAAATGCCGACTGGCTCAGAAAGCCCTTTTCGCAAATTCCAAGGCACCGCTAGGACGGGATTTATCCTTTATAAAATACGTAGTTTGCATGTAACATTTTTTTGTGTATTCAGCTTTGATGACCACATAAGAATTAACGGGACACTCTGACAGACGGACCGACCCGAGCACTCCCTGCATTGGAATAAAGAAAACCGACGTTTTCCTGCAATTAGGATTTGTGTGGCGCCAATGTGCCAGCATTCTGCATCTGGTTCCCCTTACCCCCTTGTTCTGACACCCTTTAGTGCCGATATGCAGTCGTAGTCACACGGTCGCTGTAACTTTCTTGTCTCCTTTCAGATACGAGAATCACACGATATCGAATTTAAACACTAAATAATTTGTTATAGCCTCTACCTATTGAAGGTAAGTGGAATGTCCATTCTGTAACATTATACCTGAACTTACTTTAGATACCTGTAATTTAAAATGGAGGCAGACCGTCCTTAACACAATCTGAGTTTTTCATGTTTTGCAAGTTTCTTATTATTCTTATTGTTGTTATTATTACAACAAACTAACTAACTAGATGGCTTACGGAACCCGAAGGTTCATCACCGAATTAACCAAAGCCCTCCACCGGCCCTTGTCCTGGGCCAACAAAATCCAGTCTCCTTCAACTCCTATCTCCCATAGATCCCGCCTGCGATTATCCTCCCATCTACGTCTAGGTCTCCCCAGCGGTCTCTTGTTATTATTATGATTATTATGATTATTCCATCTATTCACCATTTTTCAGGGTATTTACTTCTATGTACCTGAGATATCTAGTTAGTTAACAAGAGGACATGATTAGTCATATTTATTTTGTGTCAAATTAATTCACGTCGCTCAGACAAAGCCGATAGCCCCTTGCTACTGCGGCAACTTCTCCGACACACTGACATCGAGTG
>NW_019060299.1:361997-374568 GCF_000696155.1 Zootermopsis nevadensis | reverse complement strand
CAGACTACACAGCGCAACAACCCAGAAGACAGAAATCTTCATACTCATCGCCCTGATGACGGAGGCAGTATGACCTCTGAAACGTTGGTAAACATCGACCAGACTACACAGCGCAATAACCCAGAAGACAGAAATCTTCATACTCACCGCTGTGAGAACCTCAAGTCTTACAGAGACGGTACGTTCTTCTGCTCTGGTCCGTGAGTTCCACTTTGTGAGGCGTTTATTGATTTGCAGGGTGGATGGATACCCATATTGAGGGTAGTCATTAAAATACAACACTCACTTCAAGGTCACTCAGCCGAGCCCTATCGTCCCATGGGCTGGTCGCACAAGCCAATGGACGTGTCCAAGACATTTCACGGACAAGGTTCGTAAAATGAAAGTACGTATGATATAACGAAGGATGTAGCTCAGGCGAGTAGTTGAGGTCGCAGTTCGCAAATCAAACTGTTTCATTTATTTATTCATAGTTTGTTTAACGACTTTATTTCATCGAATTAGAAGATAATAGTCAGTAATGAATTGGAAAGGATGCTGAAGGAAGAGGTCGTGGCCTGATTTAAAGTGCTATCCCTGGATGGACTGAGTAAAACCACGAAGAACCTCAACCGGGATTGTAGGTCTCCGTGACGAGATTTGAACGCGGGACCACCCGAATCCGATGTAGTCACTCGGCCTCGGTATTCAGAAAACTGCTGTGTCAATAGACTAAGTGTTAATAGTTCCATATCAGTACACAATTCTCTCGTGTTCACAATTATTCTGTGAGTCAGTCTAAAACGATTCGACATAGAAAATTCTAATGGCGGAAGGGGGTTAGATCAACGGAAATCCACCCTTATCAGCATGTCTCGGACGTAGAAAATAAATAGACGGAATGCGCTGAATATTTCAATGGATAAAAACCGGTGACCACTTCTAACAGTTTCCTACTTCCTTGCCTCATGGGGTCCGCGTGCACCACATTGAGCGCCTAATACTGATTTATAACGAGGATACCTTCAGTGAAAAATGTCATAAAATGCGGACATGCTTCATGGTCGTTTAGCTGGGCCTATCGTAAAATTCTTTAGCTGGAGTCAGTGAGGATTATTAGACCTTAATGACGTGAATGTTTTCCTCGACCTTTTAAAGCCCAGTGGTAACCATATGTACCACTTGCCTCAACAGTCAGTAACTGTGCGTTCTGTATTTATGTCTTTCGTATGATTCTCACTGCAAACCGCGATTATTTCCTTAAACAACGTTAAACATTTGATCTTTGTAATGGTGAAGTGTTGTGTTTTCTTCGCGGTACGGACTGAATTCTTAAGTTTCATTTGAAAGAGCTTCGGCTCCAAAGGTTAATTAGCGTTTTAGTCGTATTATTTCCTTAAACAAGGTTAACCAGTTGATCTTTGTAATGGTGAGGTGTAGTGTTTTCTTCGCGGTACGGACTGAATTCTTAAGTTTCATTTGAAAGAGCTTCGGCTCCAAAGGTTAATTAGCGTTTTAGTCGTATTATTTCCTTAAACAAGGTTAACCATTTGATCTTTGTAATGGTGAAGTGTTGTGTTTTCTTCGCGGTACGGACTGAATTCTTAAGTTTCATTTGAAAGAGCTTCGGCTCCAAAGGTTAATTAGCGTTTTAGTCGTATTATTTCCTTAAACAAGGTTAACCATTTGATCTTTGTAATGGTGAAGTGTTGTGTTTTCTTCGCGGTACGGACTGAATTATCTAATATTATTTTTTGAGGTTAAAAATGGCGTGATATAGCAACAGATCACTGCACAAGCTTGTAATGTTGGCATAGTTTGTGAACAGTGAATTTGAAAATGTGTGGAAGGAAACTGCAGTGGATTTATTAATTTAAATTACTATCCGTGCATTTGCTTAAAGGGACTGAGAGAAACCACGCAAAATCTCTGTAAGATAGACTAACAAATATATAACGCGTTTCTCGTTAAATTAAACGCAGTCATTGAATTTGAAGATTCATCAGTGAAATTAATATGAAATGTCTGTAATAAATTTGTAAAAGTCTTGTCTGGAGTATTCAGCAGCTGTCTTGAATTGTGCGACTCACTTCGCGATAATCATGCAGATGTGAGCAGGGAGTAATTTGTTGTTAATTCCGGCTGTATCTTTCGGATTCTGTGCCGCGGCGACATACTTGCACTTAGAACAAGGTACAGTGTGTTACGAAACACTTTACACTGTGACTGACAACAGAAAGTATTAATGAGAACTAAAGAGATAACGGCGTACAAATTAACATATACGTCATTATAGATTTTATACAATGAAAATTAATTGATTTCCTGATGTGGTAGATATGAGAACAGACTAATACCATGGCACTAGCCTAAGTAATTAAGTAACCCAATGGAGCAAAGTCCTTGTTGAGAAGTTGATAATGACTTATCTAGTCAGAATTTCTCCGCCATTAATGCAAACAAAATGTTAATTACCGAGTCAGCAAAATCCCACCTCAGCTCCATATCTAAGCCACATTATTCCTCACGCTTTAAGATCCATTTTAATATTATCCTCCTTTCTTACGAGTAGTAATCTTGGCATACCTGTCTAGTAACACACGTTCTGTCGTGTGATGAAATAATAAATAACAGAAATGATATTTTAACCGGCTTTCTGTTTCCCACTTTCTGTTCTCTTAAATCGGAAATTTACAGATTTTTCTTACATCAGACATGGCACAATTTCTTTGTGATTCAAAACTGTGCATCACTACAGCTGTTATCGTTATATTAAACCTTTGCAGTAAGAATGGGCAATATCTTTTTAAAAATTAAATTACCTCTTTAAAACCGAAGATCTTCTGAATAATGTTTAAGAACTGAACCCTTCGCCGTGTCAAATATTAACTTGTTAACTGTGTTTAAGGAAATAATCCCTGTTTACACTGAAATCGTATGAAACGCATATTCAAAAGTTATCTGTGGGCTTTAGAGGGTTAAAACGACCGCGTATAGACCCCGAGTGATGTCGTATTCGGCAGAAGGCGTGGAAGGAATGTTGCTATGCTTGACAAACAGCCGGTAGCAATCAGGAACTTGTGAAACGCTGTCAAGTAGCTACGAGATAGCAGAGACGAGCAGCGAGTCTGTGTTGCTGACGTGAATGTATGGGCGTGCTGCTAGATGGCTCCACTAAACAATGAATATGTTCGGTAACATTTGTTGCGTCATTTCTGAGCGCGAGTGAAGCCAGACACGGCCACTTAAATCTTTTAGTGAGCCTGTCTCTCACACTGATTAAACATGTGTGTTGTTTAATTTCGTTAAAAGTGTCTACAGAATAACTGAATTAACCGCTTGTGGGTTCACGGAAATTTCAATTTACATTACACAATAATTAAAATTAATCTCAGAGTTGTCGGGTTGTAATTCTTTGCTATGGAAGATTGGAATCAATTACTAAATTTTGTTATATCTTTATTTTTTCTTGTGCAATAAATCATCTCTTAATTAATTTCTTATTTTCTTTCGTTCTTAGTTTTCCTCAGTAATCTCACGATAAATTTCGTGATCCATAATGACCGCTTCTTTCAAAGTTCGTGCCTGTTCATCAGTCATGCCCATTTCATATTCTCTGCAGATGAAACAGTGTCGTTAAATAAGTCAACAGTCAGTCTTCTTACAATGTACACATAAATTTTAGGCATACAGCCCATTAATATATCAAGTTTCACACCATACAATATTATTATTATTATTAGTGTTCTGTCTGACGACAGGTCCATATGAACAGGATCCTTCCATCCTTTTCTCGGACTGGGACCTGTTCATTTTTTTAGTGTTCTGTCTGACGACAGGTCCATATGAACAGGATCCTTCCATCCTTTTCTCGGACTGGGACCTGTTCATATACGTTCTTGGCAGATGATCCAGAAGTGGTTTGCCATTGCCTTCTTCTGTGTGTGAATGGAGTAATTATTGGGATGCCACGGAGAAACCAGGGAAGCCCCCGGAGGAAAACTCCGTGTTGCCTAGACCACGGCCTTGCAATATAACAGATATAATTATAGTTTAGTGTATTATGGACTTTGAGTTTGTAAACACGAAAAGAATGCTTCGAATATTTTAAATAGATCGATATTAAATGAAACATTAGTGTCCAGATAATCTTTGGACCTCAATTAAAGAAGTTTCAATCGGAAAGGCCCCACGTATTAATATGCTGGAGAAGGAAAGAAGCTCTTTCAGTCTTGAAGCCCTAAAAGCTGTTGTTAGTTTCCTAAATAGAAAGCAATATCAGACCCACATAGAATGTAGTTGAGGGTTAAACATTGCCATGGTAGAGGCAATACCCTGATTCGTCACGCCTCCTTCGTTCATCATTCTGTACTAACAGTTTGACATTTGGGGCGACTTTACAACAGCCCTTGACGAAAACTTGGTCAAGGCTTCTGGTCAGATCGGAAGCTACGAGTCCTTTCCCACGGTTTTAGTCTCAAAATGCCTTGTCTTGAGGGAAAATAAGACTGTCTTTTGTTTGTTTGTTTGTGTGTGTGTTGACAGTGACGGAATTTACAGCCTTGGAATACACACCGCATCTGATGACGCCAATTCATTCGTTTTGCGTGAAGTGACCAAAAGGTCGTGTCCGCATTGTCTTGGAATCCTGAGCGCAGAGGATAGATTCAATTGTTTCACGCGGATTGTTACGTCACTTGGGACCACTCATATCCTCCTACAGTTTGTACGCACATAAATTAAACCGAAAAAACTATAAACACTTTAGACCGAAGAGGTTATGTTACACAATATTTATGTTATACGTGAACTGTGAAAGGTAAAGGATTATGTACGCACTTGGTAACACGCGTTTCCAATTGTCAGTAAGGTAGAGCACTGAATTTTATCCAGACACCTGTTTTGGTTTACGTACATTTATATCAATGCTCGGTTTACTTGAGTTTCTATGGTTATGTATGATTCTCAGAATAAACAGCGATTATATCGTTAAACAGCGTTAACCAGTCGGTCTTTGCAATGGTGAAGTGTCGTGTTTACTTCGCGGTACGGACTGAATTCTTAAATACGTAATATTTAGACGAGCTTTGACTTCAAAAGGTTAACCAGTTGATCTTCGTAATGGTGAAGAGGTGTGTTTACTTTGCGGTACGGACTGGAATCTTAAATACTATTTACGTAGATGAGCTTCGGGTTCGAAGACATAAGGACTCGTCTACTAAGTCCTTTGATCCAGGATAACTCGGTTATTCTAGTGAGGAGATTACAAACTGGGTAACCGGCATTCGATCCCCGCCAGGGGCAAGAGATCTGTTAGCCGCCGCTTTCAAATACACTCCGGGGCCTACCAAACTTCCTATCCACTAAGCACTGGGGTCATTTATTCAGAGTTAAAGCGGTCGGGGGCTTGAAGCTAACTACTCATCTCCATCGAGTTTTTTCATGTATTCGTTATGTTTCATTCAAATTAATTAATTTTAAAGACGTAGACAAACTTCTTTGTAGTCTGTACAGTCTTTTGAGATCTTGACAGATTCTAATTAAACTCGGTATCATGTACGAAATAAGGATTACCAATATTAACATGCGTAAATTCCATTCAAATAAATTTATTTAAGATCCACTTTACTTAAAAGTGTAAAACAAGCTTTTATATAACAGACTTACATATAGTAGACAAAATATGTAATAAATAACAGCGTTGTTTTGAGAATTGATGGAAGGAGTTCGTAAGGACGAGGCACCTGACGTATGTCCTCAGTAAGCGAGCGAGCCTGATTGGATGTGCTGGACCAATATCCGTGTCGTACGTCAACCGCCTGACGCCCAGCGCCTCAATAATGTCACATTTCTTGTTCAAGTGTCGCCTTCATCATGGAATGTTTCTCCCTGTTAGTTTTCGTCTTCTTCAGTAAGAATTTCTGACTCCTGCTTTGTATTTGGTTGATCCTAGTTTTGATGTGTGGGTTATCCTGATGTAATTGTCCATGTTTCGGTTCATCCGGGCAGATGGTGTGATATTATTTTAATAATAGGTTATATCTATTTATTTCGCAGACTTCATACTCGATACTAATAGGTTATATCTATTTATTTCGCAGATTTTATACTAGATACTTTATATCTATGGTTTATATTTATGGCCTTATTAGTCGATATATTATCTATGACCTTATCATTTTCCGTGCTACGAACGTGATACATCGTTTATAAACATTGGTCCTTCTCGGTTGCATGCATTTGGTGTCTGAGAAAGAAAGATGCCCCGACATCTGGCTAACTATTCGCTCTCTCTCTAGGCTCTCTGATGAAACGAAAGTGTGTGCTAACAGAAAAAGTTTTCTTTAAATAAGAAACAGCTTCGAATGCGTTATGAAAGCTTCTTTAAGTAACTTATGACAAAAAAGAAATCAGTTAAAGTCGAGTGTCAGCTGCATGTACCACGTACTTTAACTATAAAATCCCTCAGTTGTGTGTACGAGTTTCATATGATTCTCAGAATAAACAGCGATTATTTCTTTAAACAACGTAGACCAGCTGATCTTTCTAATGGTGAAGTGTGGTGTTTTCTTTGCGGTAGGGGCTGGATCCTTAAACATTATTCAGACGACTTTCGGCTTCAGAGCCATCTCGACACAGGTTTTTCCTTGGTTTTCCTCTGTCTTCAAGCAAATGCTGAGATGGTTCCCAAGTTCCAAGTTGCCACTGCAAGCTTCTCATGCAGCCCTCCCTATTTAAATTAATCAAAATTTACCACCCCTTAACGCCGTCAAAATTTACCCCCCTCCCCTCAGTAGGAACTTCTAAATTATATATTAAACTTCCAAATTAATAGCCTCAGCTTTCGCTAATACAAAGTTCAAAATTCCGCCTTTTATGCCAATCATCACACTAACGCCTTCACTCTTACTTTATCCTTAACAGAATGACGAGCGGGCATTGCCTGGGGACCTTCTAGCTATAAGATGCTCTTTCTCCCCCCCAGATATCGAAGTGTCTCTCACTTCTCCCCCACCAATTTCCTCTTTCTCTCTCTCTCTCTTCGGCTTCAGAGGTTTGAGGTATGGTGCAATTGTGTTGCGAAATATAAAGATCGCGCAACTTTGACAGGCGAACATGGGCTTTCTTGAGTCATGACCCAAATCAGAGCAGAGGCCTTCCTGAAGGAGAAGAAAGTGAAACCCGTAGAGTTCAGCTGTCATTTTGTGTGGAGTCGCAATTTGAGTCAGGGTCAGTGCGGTCCCTAATTCTCGTACATAATAAGCTCGTATATATTGGGTAAGCAAACATACGTATAATAACCAGGCCCCCCCAACCCTAACTAGTTGCTCGTTGTTACTGTGTCTACGCCCTTGAAATGCCTCAATAAGGTCAGTGTGTCACATTTGTGTGAATGCAGTTTTCAGGGAGAGAAGCCGGGGTGGGGGTTGCTATTTGAAAGAAAGTAAAAATTTAGGTGAAGGTCGCATCTTTACAAGAAAATATACTTATTTGTTAGGGGTTTATTGGGGGGTGTGTATTTCATGACACAATTATGACGCGGATGATTGTCGTAATGCCCTGTTTTTACTGCTGACTGGCGTCCTTGGCCGATGACAGTGTGCAGTGCGAGAAGTGGCCATAAGAATGCTAATAACTACAGCGCAATAGGACGAATAATAATCATTGATAGTAAAAGTAATCTTAGGACAGGCCTATAACACCAACAAGTGAGAAGGAAAGCACCTAACTTAACGCTTAATGGAACAGAGTCCTCCCAGACAACCTAATCGAGAAATTCATCTCCATTTATGTAACGCAAAGGGTTTTGTTTTTGCTCAAGAATCTGTAAAGAAAAATAATATAATATATTCTTTCGCGTGACACGTATTTATACAATTGTATATTGTAATCCTGGGGGTCTCGGGTTCGATTGCCGGCGGTGCCCGAATTTATAACTTGTGTTGGGCAAGGCCGTGGTCTAGGCAACACGGAGTTTTCCTCCGTGGCATCCCAACAATTACTCCATTCACACACAGAAGAAGGCAAGGGCAAACCACTTCTGGATCATCTGCCAAAACGTATATGAACAGGTCCCAGGCCGAGAAAAGGAGGGAAGGATCCTGTTCATACGTACCTGTCGTCAGACAGAACACTAAATAAAAAAAATAATAAAATGTGACGTCACTGGATATTGATGTCCACCGAAAGAATCGGCCACGGCTTTATATTGGTGCAGTGCGTAAAGCTGATTGAGCAAGACGGTTCTAAATACGAGTACAGTCTCACTTGCTGGTAGTTGACTTGGTGTTTCGAATGTTCTTACGATCTGTGACGGGCGAAAATATGTTTTTGCCCTAATGAAAAGTAAAGACCTCATTAGATTCTAGTGAGGAGGTGTGGTGGTCTAGGCAACACGGAGTTTTTCTCCGTGGCATCCCAACAATTACTCATTACTCCATACACACAGAAGAAGGCAATGGCAAACCACTTCTGGATCATCTGCCAAGAACGTATATGAACAGGTCCCAGTCCGAGAAAAGGATGGAAGGATCCTGTTCATATGGACCTGTCGTCAGACAGAACACTAAATAAATAATAAATATAAACTAAATAAACTGACGTTGATCCAATCATAACGCATAACTCGACAATTGGCCACCAGCTGGCGTTGATTTCGACATGTCAATTGTATATAGTATGAACAGAGTTTTTAAAGTGAAACCGACGTGTAATTAGCTTAATGTGTTTTTTATTCCTCGCTTAATCGTCTTCGAATTCTTGTTGTTGCGAAATTGTAACTGTTCGGTTTCAGTAAATGTAAATCTGGCGCAGAAATCGCTATGCCTTAATAAAGTGGGTATTGGGTAGAAAATCAGTCGCGCCATTGTTCCAGCGAACTTATTAATCGTCCGCCATAATGGCTTTCCCCGCTATTGTGTGCGACACCTGCGCCCCTAGCGGCGGGTGATCAATAGCTTTAATTCCGCCCTGCCCTTATTAGAACACGCGCGCTGACAGTCATTTGTCTTCATTGTTTGGCAGCCGCCATTTAAAGGCTTTAGAAAACAGGAGAAGGGAACCGGAATCAAATCAAAGTAAATACGGTTGAACAGCAAATTTATTGCGCCTCTTAAATCCTCGTAGTTGTGTTGCTCCGTTTTGCAAAAGTAGATTGAATTAGTTGTGTAAATAAATAGACGAATATCGCACTGAAAGTGCATGTAGAATCTCAGCAGCTGAAGCCATAATTGATTTCTATTTGAGGTTAAGCTCTCGAGTAATAACTAAATCTACTTGTATTATAAACACGCTAGTAAATTGCCCGTCAAGAATGACGGGGGAAAATCTAAAATACTAAACACACATAGTCATAAATATTTTTATAGCCACGGTGGTCTAGCGGTTAGAACCCTGGGGGTCTCGGGTTCGATTCCCGGCGTTGCCCGAATTTATAACTTGTGTTGGGCAAGGCCGTGGTCTAGGCAACACGGAGTTTTCCTCCGTGGCATCCCAACAATTACTCCATTCACACACAGAAGAAGGCAATGGCAAACCACTGCTGGATCATCTGCCAAGAACGTATATGAACAGGGCCCAGTCCGAGAAAAAGAGGGAAGGATCCTGTTCATATGGACCGGTCGTCAGACAGAACACTAAATAAAAAAAAAATTACAAGTGGCGCTATTATCGGTGCCAGAATATTGCAGGAAATTTCTAAAGTGCGATTTTAGGGTCGTTCAAAATGACATAAACTTTGTACCAAATTTCATCCAAATCCATCCAACGGTTCTCGAGGTAAATCACGTGGACGGAGAGACAGACATGACAGACCTGTTGATTATACGTATATAATAGATACATGCGGTTTGAAACCACGTCAGTGAACAGGTCGAAAGGTACAATTGTGTTTGCTTTCTGAAGGAGACGGTACATTATATAAAGTCAATATTAAACAAGTTTTCTTCCGTGGCATCCCAACAATTACTCCATTCGCACACAGAAGAAGTCAATGGCAAACCACTTCTGGATCATCTGCCAAGAACGTATATGAACAGGTCCCAGTCCGAGAAAAGGATGGAAGGATCCTGTTCATATGGACCTGTCGTCAGACAGAACACTAAATAAAATAATGCCGAAAATGCCTTAACAGCATTACCATGGCAACTCTGCTATATTTATTATTCTTACTTTAAAATATAAAATGACCGACTTCAGCCGAGACTATCCTTACGCGTACCATCAAGAAATTATTCAATTAAAGTAGCGGATGTTTTTGGAAAATATATTTTATATCATATAGCAGTTCCCAATCATTCTTGAAAAACTTGTTAGGCCTGAGTTCATTTTAACCTTCAGGCAAGTAGAAATCCAGTCGGACTGAATCAGAACTGAATTTTGACGTCTGACTTCGACACTCCAGAACCAAGTTTAATCGTAACTCATTTAGTAATACGAGCATCAGATATGGGCTGTACGGACTCGACCTCTCTGTTGTGCGTTCGTTTTGTACACACAGTGAAACGAATTTATGAAACCTATGATATCTTATAGGCCTATTATTCTGTGGGACTTGTAGGGTTCTTGTCGATCTAATTGTAATTCGTTAAACACTTCCAAAATTGCAGTCAATATGGTGACTTGTATAGTAATTTAAAATAGCATATCGTAAGAATGAAGAGACTTTCACAGCGAGCCTCCCCCCGACCAACCAAAGTTATCCTTATGAATGTTCTCTCGACAAACATTTCGATGTGTGTTCAGATAAGGAACAGTTTATAAAGCTGAATAGACAATAACGAATCGAGTAGGCAGTGACTGCCGTTGATAACAAGGAGAGGGAAATGTGCGCCAGAGAACGAGGTTTGCGCGCAGAAATGGACTATGGAGCGTCGTTTGGTAAATTGGCCCTGTTTCTAGTCCCGAAGGTGCGATTGAAATCTTTAAAAATTAATAGACATCAGATCGTAAACTGATTAACTCTGCACCTTCATGTATCGTATTTAAAAAAAATATATAGAATCAAAACTGCTCAAAGCCCGCGATTGGGCATTATATTAAGCCAGTTTAATCCACTCCTTCGTCGGTCTTGCTTTTCGATTGGGGGCCTCAGACTCAGCACCCAAGTTAAATAGACTTTGGTGTTCTGGGATCTCACATGCGGCCTTTTCCAAAGCGGGTTTTAGCGACCCAAAATTTGGTGTTAGTTCCCCACGACCCGATGCCTGCTGCATGTCTCGCCCATCTCGTATTCCTTGATCATTTATGTTAACTTTAACGAAAAGGCCATGTCTATTAAGAGGACGTTTCGGTACCTTTTACACTTGTTGGTCTTTAACGCCAACAAACAAGTGTGCGGACCGAGACACGCCATAGCCCGCTGTTCCTCGCAACACGTCCTAGCCATGGTACTGATTTAAAAGCGGGGGTGCAGATAGTGGCTGAGGGGGTCGGGGGCAGGCAATTTATTGCGGGCAATTCATTTCATAAGGTCCATTAAATGGGACGTATTCTGAGCGACAGGCGTACAATAAACTAGGGAATAATGCTACGGCTTTGGGAAAGATATCTTGTTAGATGATACTGCGCTATATTCACGAATAATAAGAAAGCGAACCACACAAGATGGAGGCCGGACAGGGCAACATGATAGGACTAGCCATCCATTTCAGCACAAGCCACTGAGAGTCAGTTCGCTGATGTTCTGAGGTTTTCTCGGCGTCGAGCGTAAATATGGCTGTCTTGTGGGATCTCGCGCCTTGTAATCTCGTAGAAATTTACCGAAGTTTCATAGGCGCTTACTGCCTTCATCATGAGGGTGGACATCTCCAGAGACAGCCATGTTCTCATTTACTATTTTACATATTCTCAGACCTGCATCTTTAACTGATGCTTGTTTGTTGATTTTATATCTTATTATTCAGTTTTGTTATTAATTTACCAAATTCGCGGTACGACGTTTACTAAATTTCATTTATTTACGATCTCAGTAGTTCAGATTGCGAAGTTTAAGATGTTTGTTGATTGACGATCAGTAAATTGGATAGGACATGCGAGGAAGCGGTCGTGGTCTATTTAAAGTATTATCCTGTCATTTTTATGTGGCGGTTCTAAATCAAATTACGACGCACAAAAGAAAAAAAGATTCCGTCCTGAATGGTAGCAAGAATTTCCGGTGTTCATCTAAGGGGAATGAAAGGTGCTCGTACTTTTGTGCGTGGGTGTACCGCGCAATGCGTTGCTATGATCCACAATAATAGGAACTCGGCTGGCGTTTTATCGCCGCTACTGTAATGGCCAGCCAAGCTGCTCCGCCGCACCTCGTCCTCACTCCGTTATTGGCGACTTGATGAAGATTCTGGCTGGCCACGCCAGCGCCGAATTACTTACGCGTACAGAACTCTTCATGAGAACGCACAAGGCCCGCGGACCGAGGGGCTATTCGCTAATTTACAGGCAAGCCGGTACTGAATTTACAGTCGACTCAGCTGTCCCGATTATCAGCGACTGCCATTACGCAAAACAAAAACAAAAACAAAAAAAATAAACATTTTCTAAATGTATTTACGCAACTAAATTTCTCATACTGATAGCTGATTCCCAAAGCATTTCA
>NW_019060299.1:344980-361539 GCF_000696155.1 Zootermopsis nevadensis | reverse complement strand
ACACTTCACCATTACAAAGATCGACTGGTTAACCTTGTTTAAGGAAATAATACGACTAAAATGCTAATTAACCTTTGGAGCCGAAGCTCTTTCAAATGAAACTTAAGATTTCAGTCCGTACCGCGAAGAAAACACTGCACTTCACTGTTACAAAGATCAACTGGTTAACCTTGTTTAAGGAAATAATACGACTAAAACGCTAATTAACCTTTGGAGCCGAAGCTCTTTCAAATGAAACTTAAGATTTCAGTCCGTACCGCGAAGAAAACACTGCACTTCACTGTTACAAAGATCAACTGGTTAACCTTGTTTAAGGAAATAATACGACTAAAACGCTAATTAACCTTTGGAGCCGAAGCTCTTTCAAATGAAACTTAAGAATTCAGTCCGTACCGCGAAGAAAACACTACACTTCACCATTACAAGGATCAACTGGTTAACCTTGTTTAAGGAAATAATCGTTGTTTAAATTGAGAATCTTAGAAATGAAGTTTATTCTTAATTTTAAATCATGTGGTACACATAGTTACCAGTGGGCTTTAAAGGGTTAAGTTGAAGTGCCAAAATCTGCCCTAAAATCACGGAAATACCAGATTTTTGCGAAGTGGTACCACCACCACGGAGTTAAAAATATTTCTGTGAAGATAAACATCTTCTGGCTTTCTTGCAAACTGCAGTGAAGAAGTTAATTTTGCCTGGTTACTATTTTAACACGTAATAACGAAGCTTCTTAAGACGTCAAAGCTTCACACGTCATTAGTGCAGTATTCGTGGGCTCTAATCGCTTCGCGCCATGTTTAATCATGGTTCACCCCGACCACTAGTGGCTTTGGTAATTAAACATCGTTTTAGAGACGAGAAACATCGCAGGTGAAACAGGTGACAGTCAGAATTGTTACGAAATAAGTCAGTGATTGGTCTCAATGGGGCGTGTACACTAAAAATGCGTACAGAATGCGACTCGGAAGTCCTGAAAGAAAGAGACCACTTGATAAATTTGTTCATAAATGGGAGGATAATATTAAATTGGATCTTAGAAAAGTAATGTCTCAATTCGTGTGTTTCTGTACAGTGTCCAGTGTCCAGTTTTCTCAGATTTGTTTCTATTTCCGATCTTGGCTGATCCTGTCGAACAGAGATTAATATCTCGTTTGAGTCACTTTCTGGCTGTTCTCTGCCCCTACAGGTAAATACCACTGAGGTGGCTTAAAATAGGCCTCGGCTCAGCCTGCTTTCAGTCCGTCATGTTAGTAATCGATCATGGTTTGGGGGGTAGCATTGCATTTATCTTGCCCCATACACAGAATGTTTGTGTGTATACAAAAGCAGGCGATATGAGCCTGTCCCTGATTGGTCTTCTGTCAAAACACGTCTTCCTATTGGCTGCTGGCAAATTGACGTAAGTAGCGCTGGTTTATGCTGCAGTAGTTTTAGGGGGGAGAGGAGATAAGAGCAAATAAAGAGAAAAACAGAGAGAGAGAGAGAGACATGTACAGTCACTCTCAGATATTATGAATGAAATATTATTGGCCTCTATTGTCACTCCAAGAGCCACGGTGGTCTAGAGGTTAGAACGCTGGCCTCGTAATCCTGGGGTCTCGGGTTCGATTCCCGGCGGTGCCCGAATTTATAACTTGTGTTGGGCAAGGCCGTGGTCTAGGCAACACGGAGTTTTCCTCTGTGGGCTTCTTCCCCGGTTTCTCCGTGGCATCCCATTCACACACAGAAGAAGGCAAAAAACAGTTCATACGTGGTTATTCAACTGTGATGTTAACCCTCTAAAGCGCGGTGGTAACAATATGTACCACCTGCCTTAATCAAATTTGTGTGCGTTTTGCTTAAAGAGTGTGTTAGTGTGTTTCGTACTGCAATGCGTAAGAAAAGATCAAACTCGTCCTTTGTTCGAACTCCGTCATAGAAAATGGCAATGTAGGATGCAGATGCAGCTAACATCATCTTCTGATTGGACCAATCGCGAGATTAATTAATTAATTTCCAAGTTCTTGAGGAGCAGAGGTTTACCACCCGGACGGTTGTAGCGTCAACATCAAATGTTAGTGACTGATCGATTTTATACATGTCTTAGTTTTAATTTTTAATTTCCCTATTGAATTAATTCAGGATTTTAAGTACTTCAGTGTTTTATATAAACACGTGAATATGAAACGCGGCGAACGGTCACGACAGACCATCAAATGTTAGTGACTGATCGATTTTTTACATGTCTTAGTTTTAATGGACATCCATCGTCTTTCGGGGATGAGATGAGCCTTGTCGAATGGTTAAAATTTACCGTAGTTTCGATAGTCATTCCAGCTGTCATCTTCAGCGTTGTGCATTTAACTCTAGCTGCGAAATGTGAGGAAAACAAGTACACCTACGAATTCTCAATCTGAATATGACGGGCTCAAAGTAGTCAGGACAATGAATGATGAATCGTGAATGTCGTATCACACGTTCGCTCTCAACCAGACTTCAAATTAATCAGCGATGTAACAGGAACTTTTCAGCTTGTTATGTTGTCACCCTACAAAATATTTTGAAATAATCTGATTTAATCCGGAATGATGGCGGTCCGCTGGGGCCCATCCGTCTCGACAGCGAATTACAGCGCCTCCAGGTCCCGGTGGAAGGGTTGTGAGTTTATCTTTCTGTGATGTATCATCGTGACACGGGGAGGGGACAAATTATTTTAAAAGCTGTCTCTGTGGAGGGTGGAGACGACGGGTTATGAGGGACAGCTGTTCATGCACTTTAGCTTCCGACACCATCCTCCGTGCCTTCTTTTCACAGTCTGCTTCACTAATTTTCTCTCCTTTTTTCTGTACGTTCATGTCTTGGGTACAAATATTTGTGTGTATTATCTGTTACGTTTTCCTTGTTTTCATTTGACTATCTTCTTTGCTTTATTCTTACGTATTCTGTATTTCATTCTTTCTCTATTTGTCATGTACCCTCACTCCACAGCCTCTGGATCTCTCGTTATTTGTCTTTATTTCTGCATGTTTTATTTATTAGTCCGTTTTGTGATTTCCATCTGTCATTAAGAACGAGGGGGAGGCATCTCGTCTCTGTGACTAACCCCGGCCCCTTTAATTCTTCAACTGATCTGATACAGAATAACTTCGTAGCGAAGCGTTGCATTCATATGACTGAGAATCTATTTACACTTTCCCGATGTCCAAGTTCAAGGTCACTTACTCATCTTCAGTGAACTTAATTCAGTCCACACACAAAATCAAGGTTTGTAATCTTTCGTACTACGAAACACAAATAGTTTGATGCTTTGAGGAATTTATAAAGCTAACCTCGGGTTAATATGACCGGAGTGCCTTAGTAAAGTAACTGGATACGTGCTGGACTACCAGGTTCGATTTCCAGCAGGGGCACCACAACTTCAACTTACCTGACTTTAGGGGAAAACTAGCTTCCTGTCCAGTGTGTACCGGGGACTTCTCCAACGGGGGTAAAGCTACCGGAACGTGTAGCTGACCACTTAGCTTCAGGCAGTATATTTAGTGTTCTTTCTGAAGACAGGTCCATATGAACAGGATCCTTCCATCCTTTTCTCGGACTGGGACCTGTTTTTTTTTTTTTAGTGTTCTGTCTGACGAC
This sequence comes from Zootermopsis nevadensis, assembly GCF_000696155.1. The sequence continues at coordinate 357,924 of NW_019060299.1, read as the reverse complement.
AGGTCCGTATGAACAGGATCCTTCCATCCTTTTCTCGTACTGGGACCTGTTCATATATGTTCTTGGCAGATGATCCAGAAGTGGTTTGCCATTGCCTTCTTCTGTGTGTGAATGGAGTAATTGTTGGGATGCCACGGAGGAAAACTCCGTGTTGCCTAGACCACGGTCTCGCCCAACACAAGTTATAAATTCGGGCACCGCCGGGAATCGAACCAGAGACCCCAGGATTACAAGGCCAGGGGTCTCAGCGCTAGACCACCGTGGCTCTTCAGCCAGTACCGATGTTAAGAAAGCGTCTATGTCCCAATAAAACTCGACAAAGTCTCTCTTACAGGGTTAGTTTTGTTTCAAATGGGACAAATTTAATCAGAGATGTGCATTTGCCACTCGGAAGTCATGTGTTCCGTGTCGCGGACCGCAGAGTATGAACCGCAGATGACAGAGATTGGTGGAGTGTGTGTGTGCAGACATCTGTCCACGGGCCGCACGGACAATTTCCGATCGCTGCCTCCCTATTATAAGACGACAATAAGAAACACAAAAGCGAGGTCACGCTGACAATTATGCCCCCCTACAATTTGTCATGTCATTCGCCCCTACATGTTGATCCAGATAAGCGCGTGTAATGTTTTGATACAACTGGTCCACAGCATTAAACCGGGCATTCAATAATAACTACACAGATCGGCGTGGAAACTTCCTGCATTACCACCAGACACTATTAAGTTGAAATGCGTTATGCATGTTTGCAGTGTGAGACGTAGGGGTCACGGAACGACCTTTAAGAGGCCAATGAGAGGAAATCAGCGCCTGCGTTGCATGTCGTTAAATGTTCACAATACCGAACAAGTTAGGAAATGTGCGCATAGCGTAGAGATCACGGAGCATTCGCCAGAATTTGACCTTCGTGAATTGCACAGTTAAGGCCAGGTTTTTTTGGGGGTCAGATGTACGAAGTATGTCGCTCTGAAACGTCGGTGCACGACCAGAGGCCCAATATCTAGCGCACGTCACCACAAAGACGATCAAATTCTGCGTAAAATAAAACAAATTCTCTTACAAATTTTCATGTAGACATCTAACACCAAATTTAATCGAAATTCGTTCAGCAATAAAAATTCAGTCCCTACCTCAAAGAAAATGCAAGACGTCTTCATCACAAAGACAAGTTCTTTAATGCTGATTAAGGGATCTAGGTACAATTTCAGGCCAGATTTACGCTCATTTATTAAAAATTTAAATATGAAAGAAACTGGGAAATCGAACTTGGAAATGAGGAAGACGGGAAAAATGAAATGAAAATTTTGCTGTCAGTTCTAATAACTTCCTATATTTTTATTCCACTTAAACACATTTGCTATGTACAAATAGAACACAGGCTATACACAGTAAAACATATTCTCTATAGGCGATATCGATTCACTATTTCTTAGTTTTAAACATCATTAAAACAACCACAGACTTCTTTCTCATAAATCACAACACGTCCTCAGGCGACGTTCAAATATTTAGGTTCATCGACTAATGATTTAATGACAATAAACATAATTAAACTGTCAAGAGGGAAAATAAATCCGGCAATTGCTGCCAATTATACCAATAATTGTTACAAATAAGCCTTTTGCACACTCCATGCTATTTAAGATCTGAATTAACAAACTAAAAGGATAGTCAGGCAATTTTTGCAATATGACACGTACGTAGAAACATGTAAAACACTTATAAACCACTAACGTTAATATTACTCATTTATAATCAATAACAGACAACTTTAATCCCTTGTAGTTCATCTAAATAATATTTAAGAATCCAGTCCGTACCGCAAAGAAAACGCTACAGTTCACCATTACAAAGATCAACTGGTTAGACTTGAGGTTCTCACAGCGGTGAGTATGGAGATTTCCGTCTTCTGGGTTGTTGCAACCCAGAAGACGGAAATCTTCATCAACTGGTTAACTTTGTTTATGGAAATAATCGCTGTCTACAATGAGAATTATACGGAAACCACAAATACAAAAGGAAGAGTTCTTAATTGTTGAAGCAGATGGAGGCAGAAGTTACAATTGGGTTTTTAAATTTTTAAATAACAACACACAAAAGAAAAACTACTGAGTATGCAAGTAGGTGAATGTTTGCAAATACTGGAATATTTGTTAGGCTTGTTTTTTCGTCACATTTAATCATGTTCCTTGGTTGTGTTCGATAAAGTTCTTTCTTTGTTCATCCCCACAGGAAGAAGAAATAGTTTACGTACAGAAAAAATGTTCCAAAAGCTCATAAATGATCTCTCAGTATCAACGACTCAACCAAAACATTGTGACCTCTTCTTGTAAGAAGAATATTTAAAGGGAAAAGTTTGTCGTACCAAGAAACATGATTAGGCAGCCGTGGGAAACACCCCAGTTCGGTTCAGAATGTGGAATCTTACTTTTTGCAAAGATTTGAAGCCAATGCAGCAAAACCTAATTGAATATTCTGTTAGTGGCACTTAGGAGATGGTAGTCTTTCGGAGGTCGACGCATCAGGACACGAAGGAACTCGTCGACAGTTGAATTTCAGCAATTATTCCCACTTATGTATCAATGAGGTCATGACACTGGAGAAGTACAGAGTAAAACCTTATGTAGGCTATTGTTATTAACGAGATGAAACAATTAATTAATATAAGAATACTTAAAACATACTGAGTTTCAAATACACTACAATTGACAACTGTTAAAAAGCTGTAACAGAAATAAATACCGCATAATTTAAAAGATTAAAGATAATATTAAAATAGGAAAATTCTGATGTGTTTTTACAAAATATCAGGTGATAAACGATTAGCAAAGTAGCTAACTGCGCTGTACGAGTGGAATTCAAGATGCATGTTTTACCTTTAGTCGACTCGAACAGTCACTGAAAGATGTAACTTAGGAGAGAATGTTATAATAACACTTTAAATTCAGTTTCACAAACTTAATGGAAATCAATAGATGTTAAGCTATGTACAAAGTTATATGACTTGTAACAATTCATAATGCACGTTGCAGAAAACTTTAGAAAAAAAAAAGTTTAGCCTCTCACTTCACGTCTGTCTTCAAATGTTCCATCTCCAACTCGTCAGCGTAAATTTAGCAGTGCAAATATCCTTACACAAACGTAGCAGTCAGCCATTGTTTCTTAATAACACAAAACTATTTTTCTTTGGTTGATAAACAAAGTATCACCGTCGAACGCCTGTAAACTTGTAATTCCAAATTTCCTAACATTTAATACCGCCCTTGATAAGTTAAAATCTAAATATCAAATCTAAAACTTCTTGACGATGGTGAAGAGTCAATTGAATAAAAATTTACTTGGATATTATCCATCGTCTAGTATAAATATAAAACGTAAAACGACGTTTCGGAGATGGGACTCTATCTCCGTCTTCAGGTTCCTACACAGTTGGGCCCACTAGATAGAGCTAATCCCTATCTCCGGACCGGAGATAGAGTCCCATCTCCGAAACGTCGTTTTACGTTTTATATTTACTAGACGATGGATAATATCCAAGAAAATTTTTATTCAATTAAAATCTAAATAGTTTGTAGGTACAGTCGACGTATTCAGTACGTATTTTAATTTTTTTTCCAAGTGTCGGTTTAAAAATGAAATATTGTGATGGGTGTTTTTATCTCTCGGGCGGGTTTTGGTCTGATAAATAAATTAAGGAGACACTTTTGCTGATATGGCAGGCCATTTAAGATATCTGGGAGCATTTAAAATGCCTACGTATGTCTAATTGCGTAGACCTTCTGATGTCCGTTCAGTCTACAGAACTGAGGCATCATTTCTATTCTTGGTAATTCTGTTGTCTGCATCATGAAACCAGGTTTGTTCACCACGTCTGTGGTTAAACAAGAAAGTTCCCGTCTAATGCCCGCGAGAAGGTGTGTTCAACAGTAAATTTTGTGCCTATAGAATATTTAGGCTACAAGGACAGTCTGGGCTAACGAGGTTCGATTCCCGACAAGAGCAAATAATCCTTTCGTATTGGCGAACGTCGTGGAGGAATGGTCAGTACTTCAGCTTCGTATTCCGGAGGTCCATGATTTCAAATCTCACCTCGGACACCAGCTCATTTCATTATCAGCTGAATGTTAGGATAGTACCTTAAATTAGGCCACGACTTGTGTCCGTGCATATTTGCCTTAAGGTCCTCTTGTCGAGTTCCTGGTCGTCGGACCGTGGTCTTTGCATTGCACACATCACGGTTCACGCGCGTTCGGTGAGGTCCGATTTGTAGGGCTGAAACAGTTTGGGGGGCTCGGCGTGGGGGCCCTTGAGCGCTGTCGTCATGATCAAGGAGGCGGGTGGCGCGGAGGAACTGTAGTCACTGTTCTTGCCGTCTCCCGTCACGCAGTTGACGATGCCGCATCGGCAACTTGGCGATCCGTCGCAGTTGCCTTCGTCGGTGTTGGCCGAGGGCGGGCTCAGCGTCGGGCTGCTGTTCTCCGACCGGGTCGAATGTGCGGGGCTGGAACCACGCACGGGGAACGCCGACGGCCGCAGAATCGGCATATTCGGGAGGTTGAGTTCGGCGCCCAGCGAGGGCACCGCGGCGTTAGACGTCGTCAGGAGGGGCGGCGGAGAGGATTGGCGGTGGGAGAGGTAGGGTTGCGGCCGGTGGAGCGGCGAGGGTGGCACTGGGGGTGGGAAAGGGTTGTAGCGGTGAAGCGGGTGGTAGTAGGAGTAGGGGCTGTAGGCGGCAGCCGCGATGCTAGGAATTCCGCCCGCACTGGCTGCAGCAGCTTGAAGGATGCTGGCCGCGAAGACGGGGTCCGTGTACACGGCGTACGGCCAAGCCATCGCCATCCGCTGTCGCTTGTCCTTCATTCGTCGGTTCTGGAACCACACCTGCAGCAGGGACAGGATACACATGTACATACGTGGTCTGCATGCCTAGGAGCCGCGGGTTTGATTCCCGTCATTAACAGACTTGGGCCGAGGTAATAGTTGCAGCAGTGTGATCCAAAAATTACCTCGGTTGGCGAAGAACGCGACAGACGGAAATGAACGGGTTCTTTTACGCTACAGCAAAGAAAACCTGATAATGAATTTGAAAGAAATCGATCATGGATTAACTTAAGAAATTTCCCCAGAATTGTCCTAGAGTGACTAAGGGGAACCATGAAAGACCTGTCAGTGTGGCCGATTTCAGTGCTGTTGCTTGAACCCAGGATCTTTCGAGCACAATGTCGAGTGCTAACCACTCCATCAGGACGTACGACCATTAGGAATGAAATTATGGCGTGCAGATGCATGAGGAGTCGGTCTCTGAACCGAGAACCATCAGGCCCTGAAGATGGTTGAGTAGTGGAAGGAAATCATCAGCTGACTCCGGATCTGCTAATTTGTCTCGCAAAAAACAGTGTGGAGAGTCTGCCATGCCAACCAGTCGCTAATGAAGCATTTATCGGCCGCTAATTAATTGCGCTGTGGAGTGGGCCAGGTGTTAAAACGACGTTAAGCTGACGTTACCTGCTGCCACCAAGCGAATGATTGCAAATCTTTTGAGTGATGAGACCCCGAGTAACGCTTACAACATGGCGATCGTATAAAATGCAGCTCAGACTCACGATGACCCACGTTAATATTTGTGCGATAATGACATCGCGACGCCCTTGGGATGTTACTGTACTCAGAGTACAACTTTTGTTTCTTAAGAGATACGAGCGGTCAGATCTCAAAGCTGACTGCCCACTTCCGTTCAACGTTCATGTTAATTTTATTTATTAATTTGTGGTTTATTTAACGATGCTGTAAGTAGGTTAGACTGGTAGTTGCTTATGAAACTACACGTCACTGCCCAGAAGATAGTTTTTTCTCGTCTGATGGATCGCACCTGTCACGTGTCAGTACTCGGGAGTCGCAGTGTTTTTGGTTCAGTGTCGGATCACTGCACTTTGCGCAGGTAGACAACCTGGCGGCTGTTAAAATTTTGTAAAAGGTTTTTACGTGCTAGTAATTAACGCCGAAGAAAGCAGTACTAATGGATATATTGAAGCACTGGAAGTAATAATATAATTATCACATAAGCTACCAAACGTAACATTGTGATGATGGCAGAAAGATGGCGGCACGTGAAAGGGTTTCATCATGTGGTTGCTAAGTGATCGCGCCCATAAACAAGTGAGCGGCAATTCTTTGTGCGAGTCTAGCAGGGCGGTTCGGAAAACATTTGGCTTTCTTTGATACAGAATAAGATTTTATTGAGATCTCTGGCTCTGTGGCCCGTGAGACACCGGAATGTACAAGGCAAACATTGTACCAAAGCGCCATTTCAGTGAGGCGTAATGTAGCCCCGTGATTTTGAAACTTGCCCAGTTTAACAATTTTTAGAAACGCTGAATTTTTTAAATGTACGATTCATACAATTCTTATCACTATAAGCAGCGATTATTTCCTTAATCAGCGTTAACCATTTGATATTTGCAATGGTGAAGTGTTGTGTTTTCTTCGCGGTACGGACTGAATTCTTAAGTTTCATTTGAAAGAGCTTCGGCTCCAAAGGTTAATTAGCGTTTTTGTCGTATTATTTCCTTAAACAACGTTAACCATTTGATCTTTGTAATGGTGAAGTTATGTGTTTTCTTCGCGGTACGGACTTAATTCTTATGTATTATTTACGTTACGTAAAGCCCTTCATTTTGATTATGAGCTTATGTTTTCAGCATTGTCAATGCAGCAGGAGGTGCTAATTACAGCACTTCTCTCCGCCATCTTGTGTGGTCGACGTATCCCCGTGGAGAATGAATTGCTCATTACAGTATCTGCGTACAAATACCACTCACGCACCGAATGTGTTGAACTCGTTACAGGGCAGATGTTTCTTACTATGAAGACGTCTTGTATCCGATTAAAGATCAAAGACGGATGTACCAAATACGAAAGAATTTGTCAAAGTCCTGATGTTTGAATGCCATCTGTGATAAATTTAATTCCTTCTCGTTTTCGCATAAATTTTGCCTCGTTTCGTGTTGTCGGTTGTTAATTGGATTTTATTGTAGGCCAGTCTAAAGCTGTGTGTTTGTAATCTGTTGATTTCTTAGGCCGCACATAAAAAATTAGACTTAAGTTATTCAGAAAGCAATTTTAAAATGAACAAGATTTAACCCGTCTTCATCTCACGCATTTTTTCCTCATTGCTTCGTATTGGTTACGAAGATTTATTTAAAAGGTGTATTCGGACATAACCTTGTTTTGACTATGATCTCAGGGCTTTTAGATGTCTCTGAGGGCCAATGCCGCCGTAGTACTTTGAAAAGGTCCAGACAACTGTCTTCCAAATCGTTACCTACCCAACAACCTGCAAATGAATTACACACGGACAATTTTGTCGTTAAAAAAAAACTAATAAACCTAACCTAACCTCATATATGGCCTTCATACCTTAATGGTTGATTCCGGCAAATTGAGTTGAGACGCGAGTTCGCACCTACGGGGCCGCGACACATAGTTCTCCTTATAGAATTCCTCCTCCAGCCGCCCCAACTGTTCACGTGTGAACGCCGTTCGGTAGCGTCGGATGTTCTGCTCTGCGACTGCTGAAGAACCACCGCCACCGCCTGAACTGCCATCTGGTGATCAAAGAAAATTATAACAAACCATAAGTCGTCGGTGTAAAATGTAAGAAATATCAGGACTGGCTATTAGCGCCTTTGAATTTCAAGATCAAGGCATTAAAAAGATTGGTATTACAGTGGGCGGGGCCTGTGGAAAGATGAGAAGTACAGAATCTTGGTTGGAGAGCCTGGGAGGAAAAGTCCATTGAGAAGACCTAGACGTAGATAGGAGGATAAATCTAAAATGGATATTCGAGGAATATGATTGGAAGTGTGTGGATTGGATTCATCTGGCTCAGGATAGGGACCTGTTGTAAATTCTTACGAGGACGATAACGAACGTGTTTTATGAATGGCAACAATTTAATTAGCCCGAGCGTATTTTCAGCTTCTGAAGAAGATTTCCGTTCTGGAGAAGGACATGTCTCTCAAATTGTCTGGCTCCTTTAGAGTTTCCAATCAAAATTTGTTAAGTATATCTCAGTTCCCTGATATTCCCATTCATTTAACGATCACCCTGAAATTAGAAACGAAGTTTCTTATACCTCGGAGCGTTCGTGATCAATCTGTAGCTTCTTATTAGCCGCTACTAACTTCTGCAGTTGGATCTGTGTCGTCGGATACATTAGGAGTGCAGTTTCCGACCTTGTTGTGTCGATGTCGCCGGCAGAACGGACAAAGTGGTGTCCGTGGCAAGTCGGGCGGGCGCCTGGCGGCTGTCGAGACAAGAGCCATCTTCCGGCTGTGGGCTCTCGTGCACCGCAAGATAAGTCAAGTGCTCCGTAAGTCCGTGGGAAGAACCGATGTTTGCAGTTTCTGCCGCACGGAGCGAGAATCTTACGGCGTTCTTTACACAAAAACTATACTTTGTTCGCGTCAAATAATCAGTCTAATTACGTTTCTTAAGTATGTCTCAAGTACAGATGTTAGATAATGTCGAAAGAATGAGAAGATGATTATCGACGTGGGGAGGGTAACAAACCTGTAAAGAAGTGGCCGTGGACTATCGCAGAATTGGCTTGGGAAAGCTGAAGACATTCATTAAATATCTCAATGAAAGTAGTTGGAAATTCAACCAGGAAATAAATTCTGTGATTTCAATCACCAGATTCGAATTTTCATTATTTTCCCGCGTTTTCCTGTCAGACGGGAGACCCGCGATTTCACGTACCCACGGGAACACACGGACTGTCCAGTAAGTTAAGTAGAAATATTTAGTCCATGACCTGAATAGATATTTTACGAAGTAAGAAGATTAGTTCGAAAATGGTCTCACCCTAGGAAAGTTGTCGAAGATAAAAGCAGACTTCTTGGAAGGTTAATGGTAGGGCGCTGAGGACAGTATTGGGACCCAAGATGGCGAAGCGACAGGAGACTGGAGAAAACTGCATAGTGAGGAACTTTAGCATCTCAAGAAGGACTCTGCTCCGTGGACTTACTGTACTTGGAGATTTAAAAGTGCGGAAGGCAGAATTTGACCCGGGATATTCCGTGTTTCGGGAACTGCGAATATGACGATGAAGAAATAAGGAGGCTTATGAAGCAGGTTGTATTGTCTGTACCACGTCCGAATTGATCTCCGCGGGTTTTCCAATTGTGTGACATTTTCTCTGGGGTATTATGTATCTTCATATAGTTCAATACCACATTTTCCAAAACAGATTTCCACATTGATGTTATGAGTGAATTCGTAGGAATGTTTCGTAGTTGAGCTACGGGCCCGGAAGGTTGAGGACTGTTCTGTTACGCGGTCCTACGTGCATACGTACAGATATAGACCCATGTTTATGGATATGGCTACGATGAAGAGCGGGGGGGCAGGTACAACAGGACTCTATGTGTATTTGACATGTAATTACTTGAACGGTCAAATGCTCCGATGGGGGATTCATAGTGATGATCAATTTATATGTATGAGATGGGATTCACTGTAATTGTCCACCCTAAAATCGACACTTGTTAATGGATCATAGTGGGGTGGGAGGGAGGCAGCTGTCACCACTTTGTCCTCCTGTTGGGATGCGCACACACGTTGCCCATTAGGGGTGTTAAAAGGATATATTTCAGGTAGGGCGCACAAACTAGAGACTGAACTGTCCCTAAGTCCGGCAGAGGACGAAGTTCTAATGAAGGTGTGTCGAATAAGCCGCAAGCAGGCAGGAGCGTGGTGCTTTACCTCTCAAAGCGCAGTGGTAACTATATATACCAGCTGTAACAACCAGTAACTTTGCATTTTATACGTAAGGACGTTGTTTGATTCTTAGTTGCAACAGCGGTTATTTACTTAAACAGCGTTAACCAGTTGATCTTTGCAATGGTGAAGTGTAGTGTTTTCTTCGCGGTACGGACTGGATTCTTAAGTTTCATTTGAAAGAGCTTCGGCTTTGTGTTTTCTTCGCGGTACGGACTGAATTCTTAAATATTTACACGAACTTCGGCTTCAAAAGGGTTAATTAGCGTTTTAGTCGTATTATTTCCTTAAACAAGGTTAACCAGTTGATCTTTGTAATGGTCAAGTGTAGTGTTTTCTTCGCGGTACGGACTGAATTCGTAAGTTTCATTTGAAAGAGCTTCGGCTCCAAAGGTTAATTAGCGTTTTAGTCGTATTATTTCCTTAAACAAGGTTAACCAGTTGATCTTTGTAATGGTGAAGTGTAGTGTTTTCTTCGCGGTGCGGACTGAATTCTTAAATATTTTTTTAAGACGAGCTTTGGCTTCAGAGCGTCAGTATTCTTATGGGCACTACGTAGCTTCTAAAAACCTTAGTCACTGCTTGACTTAAACCCCTGTTTATGGTCATATAGACTGAAACATGTGGAGTACAAATTAACAAATCAGATTCCAGCTATTAAAATGTTGTAGGCCTGTACAGCGGTTCATTTAATGTTGAAAGCGGAAAAATTAGTCCGAAATGGAAGTACATTGGTGTAGGCCTATAGTAAACTGTGTCTAAGTGTTCCATGACGTCTTGATTTTCAAATGCGTCTCTATTTGTTCACAAATCAACAACAATGATATAGTGTTCCGTCCTGTTTTTAGCGTGCTGTCACGTAGAAAATAATAAAAAAAGGTGACTTCATGCAGTCCGGTTAGTAGAATCACCATAAATTCCAAAATACTTTTATTTGCAGGACTTCCCAGTATAGTCCTTGTGAATAAGCCGCGATTCCAGGAGGCCGTGTCCATTACTTATCTCTGCTCCCGGCTTTTCACGGCCTTCTGTATGTCCGTGCCCGCTCAGCGCGTCTTAAAAATTACAAGTAACAAAAAAGGTAAAAGAGAGCCGCGGGCAATGTGCATAATCGAGCTACGCCATCAATGTCTGAGGCTGTTTAAGTAGCGATAAGGACTAAGTGCTTACAGGAAAGATACTATTTTGTACACAAAAATGGCTCTTAATGGCAAGTTCTTTTGAAAGGGGGATTATTTTTTAAACGGTTGGTAATATGGTGGTGATTTTTTGAGTGTGGGCGCATAAATCTTGCGGGAGTGCATGCGTCTATCGGCCAGTGCATCCAGTGTCACCACATCACACTGTGGTCGTGCGTTTTCATCCTAACACTTTCTTGCCCTTGTTTCCTGTCCAGATGGCTCTCTAATAAGACAGACAAGAACCTGATATCACAGCAGCTCCTAATAAGCACAGAATGTGATGGTGTACAAACAGACCGCCTTAAATTGCCTTATTCTCTAGAACACACTCTTAAAATGCTCTGGGCGTTATTGATATTACCATAGGTTTTGTCTGGTTAAGAAAAGCAGTGTCTTAGTTTAAGGGAACGCAATGCCTTCAACAAGACCTCCGTCACCATGGCTTGAACGTAACTTCTTAATGAAACTTTTCTGAGACAAAATAATCCGTCCTATGGTCCATCGCTGAGTAAGTAAACCTTATAACTTTATGGTCACGTTTCGGGGTCTTACGGTGACGAGTCTGAAGATGACTGTCTTCTGGAGTGTTGCGCCGTAGTCTGGTTGAAACAAGCATCTCTGAAACGTCTGTCAAATTCTGTGAGGCTACGCGGCTCAGAATCCTGGAAGGCTGTCGTCTTGATATGTTCATTTGTGGACATGGCAGACACTGAATTGTCCGTGAAGACTGCAGGGCTCTGAAACTGGCCTAATTATGTCGAGGGGGCGAGGGTTCTGTCCCCAGTGCTTCCCCGCGCAAATGACTGTCCAGCTGCCTCGAGGACACCACCCACGTGGTAGAACACAATGCGACACCGCAAATTGCTCGTTTAGGTGTGGACACATGACAGGGGGGCAGGACACCCGCGAAAACTGCGGTCGGCCAACAAAGGAAAGAACGCTCCGTAAATTTCCACGGCAAATATTTAGGACAGTTAATGTCTTAGGTGACACTTTGCGTGTTAGCGGTTAGCTATTAATGATAAGCTGACAGTAAGCTATCAGTTGATGAGGTTATAAATGTGTGGTGAGTAGGAAGGGGTGCGTTTTGAAGCGGCAGTATTTCAAGGTAATATCCACCCCTCTACCCCCAGCATTCATTAAGGAAAGCGCATCTAAATATTATTTAAAAATTCGGTACGTACCGCAAAGAAAACACAACATTTCACCGTTACGAAGGTGGACTGGTTAACTCTGTTTCAGGAAATAATCGCTGTTTGTCATGAGAATCATATATACATGATAAGTAAACTGAAGAACACTGATGATGGAGGCAGCAAGGACCTGATTGACCTGCAATAAGAATTTCGATCATCTTCTGGTTAGGCCCGACCTCAGTGTAGTCTGAAGTCAAATATTACGGAAATATGTACTCTCTCCATGGTATCACTGACGATGGAGGCAGTAAGCACTTTTGAAATGTCGGTCATAAAGACTTAGTCAAGACTTTGTAGACCGACGTTTAGGAAAAGATTTATTAATATTCACCTGCCCCAAAGCAAGTTTAATTGATAACATCGAAACCACTTTCTTAGAACTCCATTTCAATATCATCCCCAAAAGTGTTCTCTTCGTATGAGCTATTTAAACTGCAAGTCTTTTACAAATTTCTGATTTTATCCATGCGTACTACATTTCCTATCCATTCCAACCTCATTATTTAATCACTAACAATTTCAAGCGAAAACTGAAGTCTCTCGCTGCTGACGAAGAAATATTATCATGAATGAGACTAGCTTATTCGTGTTTTTTTCCCGTCTAATCACAATTGTATATAAATAAAATTTATACATAAGATATTAAAATATCATTTACATATTTGGTACATCTTTTTGCTACATGTTTCGGTTACATTGAACCATCTTCAGGTGTAAAGTTAAAAGTTAAAAATTATAATTTTATAAACTAAAACTTAATTACTGTTGTTGTGTAACTTCTGATGAT
>NW_019060299.1:309037-324800 GCF_000696155.1 Zootermopsis nevadensis | reverse complement strand
CCAGATGGGAGTGCGCCGTCAGCTTCACGCTCCGCCTTCTTCATCCACGTGGATAGGCGTCAGAATACCATTTCTGGTTGCTCAGCTGGCCAGGGGAAGTGTATCGACAAGGGATCGAACGCGTCTCCTACCAGAATAGATGCACTTCGTTTCGTAACGAGGATATAAAATATATCACGCATGTCAAGGTAATTTTATGTGGTGTCTGTTTTGCGTAATAAATAATTAGCAGCTTTTGTGTTGATTTCTTTGTGTATTTGCTTACATTTATATTGGAATGTTGTAATAGAGGATTTCAGATGACGTTATTTCTTACCAAGGTGATGGCACATTTTCGTTTCGAATTAAGGCGTCGGAACAACTGAATGTCTGGGCCTCGGCTGGCTTCTTGCGGTGTTTAAGTGTTAACTGGATTGTTGATGTTATGTTCTGTCGTTTGTCGTCGTCCTTTTACATGGTGGAGGGGAAATACGACAGTGAGCTGCCGATAGAAGGAGGTTTGAGCACGTGTTTCTGTCTGTGACCGCTAGATGGTGCAGGCAGCTACCTTCTGGAAATACATTTATAATTTTTATAACGTGGGTTGATTTTCCGTTCTCATTTTGAGAGTAGAAGGTTGTTGGGTCAGGTTTGGGTGGATTTGTAAGCGTGAGACTACGGACCGAGGTGTGAAAGGTGTCCAGTCCATCTTCAGAGCTGTCCTGAAGAATGGCGTTCGGGAAAACTGGACACATTTCTTCCCGTTACTTTCGAGAATGTGTTACTGTGTTCCTCCAGTTGAGATGCAATGATACTTTTGGATAAGCGTCTTTCTCTCTCTTAGTTAAAAAATACATTTAAATATGTCTGAACGAACCACTAGGAAAAATACCTGAGCTTCGAAGAGCTTCTTGGTCTTTATTAATACAAATATAGGTCTCTTAATTCCGTGGCTGAAAACGTCAAAATTAATCTTAAATTTTGGAAGAGGGACCTGAACACATCTTGGCACATTTTTGTTAGAGGCCCACGAATGAATGACACACGCACACACCAGATTTATGCAGACAATGCAAGTAATGAAATGTAGGAGGCCAATATAAGCTGGACAAGTTTTTAGCATGGCTTGGGGAAACAAGAAATACATGCTCAGTTTTGTTCGGCAAATGTATTTGGAAACTGAGGTGTCGGGTAGATAACATTCAGATGACAGGGAAACTGGAACTACCGATGTCAGCAGTAAGCACATCAGAAACATTGGCAATTTTCTGTTACTCGGCTTCTGGCCACACGGCTATGATCTGCTGCTGCAGCATCTTTATGAAGCTCAAGGTCACATTCACAGTCGGAGGATATTAAGTTTTTTGAAACAATCTCCAAAGTAAGCTCCTCTTTAATTTATTTTTATACAAAATTTGCGCCATTACAATGAGAAGAAAACTGTATTCTCTTGAGAACGGTGTACCACTCTTAAACCGTAAATCTGCAAGAAAGTTTCTAAACCCCACCCTCCCCTTCACATACAAACATACAAGAGGTATGTTATTTATTTTTGTACTTCTTTAGTATTCCATCTGACTCACGTCTGGAAACTCCTATCTCAGAGAGCTGACAAAACTGTGCGTTTATGGGAATGACATAACCTCACAAATGGATCTGGACCGTCTGCCAGTAAGAGTTTTCCTCCTATCATAAGTGTTACATCCAAGTTAGAGCAGAAAAGCACAACAGCAATTCAATTAGAGCAGTGGGCAAAATTCCAGTGCCATAATTGCTTACAAACTGGTTCAAAATGAGAAGATATTTTAGCAGCATCCTCGTACGTTGCACGTCAAAATCGACAAGCTGTTAAACAGTTTAGAAAAAGGCCAATAAAGTTTAAATATACCTAGCCAGTAATCCATGTCCAACATAATTGTTCTCTGCATAAAAAAATAAAATACATTTAACATATTCAAGCAATACAATATATAAGTACCTCAAAGTACTTTTGCATTAAATCTGTCTCCCTGGCTGCCAGCTGACTCTACAAAATGCAGTCTATTTTTTATTTTATCCTCATTACTTCAAACTATTCTCGTCAAGTCACACCAAAAATCTGTTACATTGTCACGACCCTCACACGGTAGCCATACGCAGAATAACAGCGAAGGGGGTCACCAAGACCGCCAGCATAGCCTCATGCCTGCAAGCTGCTGATGGCTGTTCTGTGGTGTGCCCTGTCTGCTTCTTATCAACCTCCTCCTCCTCCTGTTTCTCCTTCAGTGTCTCGGTGATTGTCCTGCTAATTGTCCTCATGAGCGGATAGTTACTGGAGCCACCACCACTGTTGTTGATGCAATCTCCATGGAAGTCATCAGTGTCAACTGACCAGACCATTGTACCGGCTAAGTCGAGTTTTATGGCAAACTTGACCTGAAAGAAACAGGAATGAAGTGTCAAAAACCTTACTGTAACTCATCATGAGCCGGAATAGCTCAGTAAAATATTTTGCAACAGGCTGGATGACTAAGATTTAATTCCTGGCAGGAACAGGGATTTTCCTATCTGTTCAGAAGAGTTTTGAAGCCTCCAACCCAGCCTACCCTATATTACCCTTTTGAAAGCTGCATCAAGAAAATTATTAACACAATTTCAACAGAAGTCCCGCCTGTAGAAACGATTCATTTTAGACCTGAGTACTGCCTCACAAGTCCACCATGAGAACATTTACCTTCTCTGCGATACTGCGCTCGTCGTCGTACGTGATCACTTTGTTGCCCTGCACTGCATATGGCGTCATGGAGTTGTCATCCCAGAATGTCTTCCAACCGTTCGATATATTGACACATATCTGGGAACAAACGGATGGATTACGCAGGAATTATCTAAAAATCCTATTTATTCAAAATAACGAAAGTATTGATGTAGTTGGTCAGACCTCTTTTAAGCTCAATGGTTGTAGCAGCGTCAGGCATCTGCAGTGTGAACCCAGAATCGAACTGCCTTATCCTGGGCAATATGCTTTAAGAGACTAGATAAAGATTAAGTATGTAAGACTTGAGGTTCTCACAGCGGTGAATATGAAGATTTCTGTCTTCTGGGTTATTGCGCTGTGTAGTCTGGTCGATGTTAACCAACGTTTCAGAGGTCATACTGCCTCCGTCATCAGGGCCTGATGACGGAGGCAGTATGACCTCTGAAACGTTGGTTAACATCGACCAGACTACACAGCGCAATAACCCAGAAGACAGAAATCTTCAAAGATTAAGTAGTAAATAAATGCATTGAAATTCCTTCTGGAGTTGTACTCTGTCGTCAGAGCACTTTGACCCCTCTCTTTGTAACTGCTGACTGTGTTAGATACCTCATTATATCCCATAAATCCATCCTCCTTGGTGTAAGGTCCAGGGAAACCTTTAGGACTTGCAGGTACATTAACCAGTTTCCGGGCCGGGGCTCCCTGCTTCAGCAAGTACTTGATTGCATATTCCTGTCAACATTAATGCTTGACGCTAATTGTATGCTATTATTAAACCTAGGACTTCTTCTTCTTCTATGGCTCTCCGGTCCGTATTCGGTCGATGGCCTCCTCAATTCTCCTCTTCCATTCGGTCCTCTATCGGAGGCTTTGATTGAGGTTTCGAAACATCTTCCTTTTTATGTGCATGGTTGTTAGCCTTGCGACCAACCCCCAACCTGGAGGACCAGGGTACCTGTCTTAGTCTGATCTCTCCCCCTCGACCAATCTGGCTAGGGAGGCCCTACCAGTAGCTATGCTATCGCCAACCATAGCTCTTGAGACTCTAGGCATACTGTGAAATATGTGCAGTCTAGCTAAATATATATATGACAGACATCTTTAGAAAGAAACGTGTACATACGCTCCATATTTAGTTTTATTTATATTTACAAACTTCAAAATCAAGTTAAGTGATGTGTATAGTCTAAAGCAAAGGCAGTCCACAGGAATGTGTAGAAAATGCATTTGGAGGGAACTTACCACGGTGAGCGTGTCATCTGGCTGTGTGGATTTCAGGGGTGCATTGGCCCCCACGCGTTTGTCCCAGGAGCCATGAAGGTCATAACACATGGCATGAATATAATCCAGGTACCGGCTAAGCGCCGGTATGTTGTACGCTGCGTCGACCGTGTCTTGTCCCACACCCAGTGCCGCAGTCAGTAGCCAGCCATGTTTGTCAAACTCCTCACGCAACTCCTGCAACACATATTATAATGCAGCAGCCCGTCCATAAGCCACGGAAATTGCGATGAGATCCAATTAAAAAGAAAGCTAGTTCTCAGACTGGAGTTAACTATATTGACTAATGTTCTTCTGGTTCTCAGTTCATTCAGACAAATTCTGAGACGGTACCTTCAATTAGTCCGCGATCACTTCCTTCCCTATCATTTTCAATTCATTACTCATGAATAATCGTATTATTTGATGATTCGGCAATTAGTATTATATTTCATTCTCTCTCCTTGCATCGCTGATAACTTTTACTTCGTCATGCTCACCTTTACAAGGTGTACAAAGTTCTCCTTGTCTCCAGGGGCCCCACCCCTCTTTGCTGGGTACTCCCAGTCCAAGTCCAGGCCATCAAAACCATATTTTCTGCAACATTCAACACAACCTGTGAAAAGCGTAACAACGACATCATTTTGGTACATTTAAAAGACAAACCAGTGAATGGGGCACACCTGTTTTTGAAAGGTGTTCTTGAAACATTTAGCCACGTGTGTCCTAACAAGGAATTAGAAAATAAGGCAATACACTAAATTGTAACAGAATTTTGGGACAAAGAAAGTGTTTGTCAGTGGCACGTGCTCCCTGAATGCCAGAACAGCTGCAATTATTCATTGACAATCATTTCTGTGTCTTCCTTTAAGAAACCGCAATGAAATAGAATTCTGGGAAATAATACATTAAATGGGACGAGTTGGCTCTAGGTGTGGTCCAGTGGTGGATGCTGACAGAGGCTGTAGTGGACTTTTCAATTTTGTAATCTCACAGAGTACTGAGGAAGTTTGATGACTTATGACATTAAGTTGCTATGACGGGGCTAAGGTAATTTTTACTTTGCAACTGTATATTTGTATCTGTAATAAATGAACATCAAAATAAGCGAGTTATGAAGAAATGACAAAGAAAGCATTTGGAAAATTTGCTTACTCAAGGCGGAGTATACCATTTCTCATCTGTAGTGAGTGAGGTAGTGTGTTGTACTTGTTATTTTAATACATTAAACAGTCCCACAAACTAAGGAACAGTTCAAACTCTAACTACCTGATGAAGTTGGAAACACTACTGATGAAGGTCTGTCTGCTGGCGGGATTTGAAGCCATGATAGAATAGTTGGTTGACCCCTCGTTCCAGCCGCCTATAGCCAGTGACACTTTGAGATGTGGGTAACGGTTCTTCAGGGCAGTCATCTTCTTGTAGTTACCTGTGTAACACGCACATTTAATCTAAATTTTAAACTCGGTTCAGGACAAGCGACTGACTTCAATACAGTAAAGGATGGAGGCATGCGGTCAGGTTCAAATCCTGACTGCTTTTCCCATGATGAAAAAGCCCGAAGGGGACTGGTGGGTCCCACTGCTGGCCGGGATATGGTACCAAAGTGAATCAAACACAAGTCAGGGAAACAGTTAAAAAAATTGGTTAAGATAGTTTTAATTTTGAAGATGTCTGCTTGGCCCCCGCAACTGCTGCCATTATCTGCACAACTTAAAAACCATCATTCAAGACCCACCTTTGCCATAGTTGTCCTCAAGGTCATGGTACTCATCTAGGCTCCGGATTGTGTTGGTCCTGTTGTCGAGCCCAGCGAAGGCATACACGAGGTGTGTGCAGAGTGTTGGATCGAGGTTATCTAGCGACCATGAACCTCGGCCAACTCGGTAGACGGACCAAGTGCTCACATAACAGACCACTAGTCGGCCGTGCACGGTGGCACCCCCGACTCCTGCAACAAGCAGTCACTGGGAAGTCATGTCTGCAAGCTTGTTTTCTGAAGCTACTAAATGGATTTTAAGGCAATCTGGTACTTGATAACAAACTAAAATTTTTCATTGCAAATTTACACACAACTTAAGAGTACCAGCGTTAATAAATGATATTGGTTTTCCACTCCATCTACATAACAACTTTAAAACGTTAATATTTCTTTTCATATTGTCATGTAACTTTGGGCCCCAGCACATCCAAATCTGACCCTGTGAAGACCCAAGTCAATTGGTACATGTTGTAAAGGACACACAATACACAGCATGAAAGGCCCCCCCCCCCCCCAACCAAAATGATTAAAATTCATCCCATGTTTATGTTGCGTAACAGGATGCATATACTATTAGGATTCCAAACAGAGAGTGAAAATGATTTCACATGCTGAGATAGGAAGGTTATGCCTTGGCCTGAGAGGACTACTGACGCACTGTCGACCTAAGAGGAGTGCTTTCTGTGGAAGCAGTCTGAAGTTTACAAAGACACACTTAAACTGCTTGGACCAAAATCAAATATGTCTGAAGAAAGTTCTATTTCCAAAATTGTACATAATATAGGTAAAATATTTCCATCTGTTCATCTGATGTATACTTTCCGATATGGTGAATACGTCTACACGCAAAATGACGATTACAGCCTACCCTACCTGGCAATGTGATTAAGAAAACATTTTATTCTCAGTCTTCAACATTGGTAATCTAAGTAATATTTAAACATTCAGTCGGGAGACCAACACTGACACAATATAAATATAACTGCTTCTGTTTGTTGTTAAACTTCTACCACTTTCCTAATTTTGCGTATTGAATTCAGTACAGCAAGGATTTCATTTGACTGGTAGACAGCTGATATATATGGCCGCTAAAAACCCAAGGCAGTTCATAAATTTGTTTTCTTCACAATTCCCCTATCGCAAGACAAGAGTTTCTCGGGAATAGCGTTTCCGGTGAAGTCAAAGGTCTAAACACATCGATTTGTGAGAGCTGCAACCGGTAAGACTTCTCCAACAGCATAGGCAACCATGACCGCATCACGTAGTAGGTAGAGATGGAAATAACTCGGGATTTCGCGAAAATGAAACAACCCGGTAATCCCGTACGGTAGCTCGGCAAAGTCATGTTTCCTCACTTCCTGGTTCATCGGTCTGTGTTTTGACGCTTGATCGTCGAGGTTGATGTTCCAAGCTCTGTACAAAAAAATGGTCTCTTGTCTCTTGTGTTTAAGCCGTTCACTGTTCATTAAAATAAACAAGAGTGGAAACAGATCGCGTATTTCATAGATGTTTTCCTTCTAATCCCGCACGCTGTATTGACCACTGACCTTAATACCAGTTTATTAAAGATAAAATTGTAATCGCACTGTAGATATCACATTGCAAGATAAACCATTCTAGGAGGGGCACAAATTCTTATACGAGCTTCATACAATAATGGACTATAGCTAGGTTCAAACCAACAGTAAGAAAAATTATTTAATGATTTAATTCCGTGAAATTGCGTTCTGCTGTTAGAGAGCTAAAAAACGAGGGCGAACGGACAGACACCATGCCTACATTACGCGTTCACTTTATGTTCTTCGTGCAAAGAACGCATTAAGGGGTATGAATGAATGATATAACACACGAATTCAAACATATCCAGTGGCCAAAAACGTTTAAATATAATAACAACTTTGTCTCTCACATTAAGGGTGTTTGGAAGAAGAATATTTGGACTTCAGAGTTATAAAGTGACAGAAGGATGGAGTAAATTGCATAACTATGCTCGTTGCCAAATATTAGGATGATCAAATGAAGGAGAATGAGATGGGAGGTGTATGTAGCACGCATGGGAGATGAGAAATACGTACAGGGTTCTGGTTGGAAAACGTGATGGGAGGAAACGATTTGAAAGATACAGGTATGGACGGAAGGATAATATTGAAATTCATCTTTAGGAGGCAACAGTATTTCTTACGAGGCGGGGAATTCCTTGAAATGTTTAGTGGCAACAATTTTCTCAAGTGCAACTCTGCGCCATGGAGTTTCAGATTACAAGGCGTAGATCGGGAGCATTATTACGAATAAATTTGAAAAGAGGCCATTTTTACTAACCGAGAAGTCAGATTAGTCAACATATGGAATGAGAATTGAACTCGCAAGCTTCCGAGCTTTAACCACGACGCGACGTCTAGTTCTTGGATTGAGACAGAGAGGAACTTTGCCTCCTTTTCTCCTATGCACCTTCATGGCTTTGGTGCTTGAGCACAGGGCTTACCCTCCCACAAAGATGTCAAAGTTCGTTTTAAGAAATAAACCGGTTTCGTTTTCAAGCAAAAAGAAAACTATTGTTAACAAGGTACGAATTAAGCTACACCAGCCACCATCCGGTTAAGTTGCACAAGCCAGTGACATCAACAAACGTTAACCAACTTACCCCCTCGGAAGGCGTCCACATCCGTCGTGATGGAAATCAAAGGCAGCAACAGGAGTATAAAGAACGCTGGCGTCTTGCGAACTTCCATATTGAAACACTCACTTTCACAAACTACAGACGCAACCTTCACAAAGAAGCCCACAACAGCCGGTGAAAGAGCGGCCCTCGAACGAGCATAACCCGTCAGTACCGTTAGTTTGTGACCTGAGGTGGTTTCCGACTTCACAATAGTATTGGCATTACGTCATTCGCCAGGTAATGCCTGCTTTCAATTTCCGAGAATCTTTCATGTGCCCTTATAGGATCTGGTCTGTTACGCCCTTTTCTATGACATCCTGAATTCTTTCGTATTGCTCCAGATAAAACCAAAATGTATGATAATGTGCTGCTTGGTCAGGGTGATGAATGTGGAGGGATGGTGGAATGATGATTAGGAAGGGAAAGCTGTAGAACTTGAATAGAAATTTGCTGCATTACCATTTCATCCATTATGAAACTTCTTGAAGTCTCATGGGATTGAACTGTTGTCCCTGCTGTGAGAAAGTGATCTCAGAGGCGTGTACTGTCTCTAGCATCAGAGCTGTGAGCAAGCGGAAAAGCAGTATCAGTTTTAATTTGTAAGTTTAATGTGAAACATGTAAAGGGAAATAAATAATACAAGTCCATCAAAGAACTTCATATCATCACAAGCTTGTCGACTTTCAGCTAGTTACTGTCGTAATGGGAAATATTTTTTTCTATTTATTCTTGAAATCAAAGGATAAGACCACTGAAGTAGCATTCTGTCCATAGTTCTGACATGGAATTCCAAATCAGACAGTGCTCTATTTTGAAATAAATCATTGTTATTCCTGAGACATTAAAATAAAAATATTTGTGAGGTCAAACTTTCATGGTCGTCTTCTGAATCACAGCAATTTTAGAACATTTCAGATCATTTCTTATGTCTGTGAGCCAGAAACATGACACCTTTAAGTATGTATAAGCACTGACTTATCTGATGAAACCGAACAAAACTGGTTCCATGGCTGGGGTTTGACCTGTACTGTTAACCTCGTTATCATACGTTTCCAGCGAAATCCAGTTCAATTTACTTTTTAATCATTGTCACATTTGGAATCACATGATTTCTTTAAAAGATGCAAGATAAAGATTATTTATTTGCTTGAGGTATTCATCATGGAGAGAATTCAGATGGTAGTATTCTGTTTTGTACCAAAATACAATCTTGCAGGTGATTACCAGCATTTAAAAAAAACATGTTGTCTCTATGTTCAGGATAGATTTTCATCTGAAATGTTGGTTACCATCCATAAAACTACATGGTGTAATAAATTGGAAGGCCACAAAATGGTATATTTATTTATGTTTGCCATTTCACATTCTGAAATTTTCATCGCTCTCCAACACTTGTCCTGTGCAATGATGTTATAGCTCATATCAAAAATTACTGCGTCATTTAGGAATACCATATCAAAGAATGCTTTTGGAAGTGTTGCAAGCTGTTATAATCAGCAGTGTACTGAAATATTTTATTAAAAACAGTTTATAAATTCTGCATATTGTTAAATTTTTTATTTAAACACATTATGAAGTATATTAATTGAAGTGAAAAAGTAGGAAGATGGTGGAAGGGCAAGGATAGGGCAATCATACAGTTTTAGATTGTGACAATGAGAGGTCATCAGTGGTATCTCAGGATTATGTAAATTGTTGACCTTGGTGTTTATGTTCATTCACAAAACAAGTGCATAATGGGGATTTATATGTCTGTCTGTCCACCTGCTTACATATTTTATTCATTAAATTCGGTATGAGGGTGTCGAGTGAATGTTTGAGAAATTTAATTTTGATTTGTATCTGTAATTACTTAATGGTTAATGAGGTGTACAAGTCAGTAGGACAGACATCATAACAATATCTAATTTTGAAAATATGTATATTGTTATTTTATACCATTCATACAGAGATTGAAAATAGTGAACACAGTATTCTGCTCGAAACAGCCATCTGCAACTTCCCATACCAGTCTGTGCAGAATTTTTTTGAACGTAAAATTTAGGATTTTCAAATTAAATAAAAGCCAAGTATTTTTTCTAATAACTTTGAACTATTTGATTTCTGTCCAGAATCTGGTCATCTGTCCACCACTTTTTCTTTCTCTCCGCCTCTCAACATCCTCTTGATATCTCAACGGAAGACACAAATATAGTTCAGGAAATTTGGCGGCTGTGCCGCAGGGAATAAGAACCTGGGCAGTCAGAAGCAGCAGTCACGCATTAACGGAAGACAGGTCGTGCCGTATAGCCAAATATCCTCAATGTACCTCTATCCAGTTTTAACGAAATTCTTCAAGAGACGCGAGTTGATGCTAAATATGGATCAAGGGTCAGTAGGAACATGAATTTAGAATGTTCGGGTTTTCATATATCAGTTAGTTTTTGTCACTGATTATTTGACTCTCAGAAGGGGAAAGTTTCGAAATTGTCTGGCAAGCCAGAAGTGTGGCCTTGAAAACGTGATTTTCAGCTTATTGGTTTTTATTGACTGTACTGGTTGGCCTCAAGGCAATCTAAGGTCAGCATCCATTATGTTTATTTATATATCTTTATTTGTGCTTTCATTCCAGACTGTTAACCCTGCTCATTTCCCTCATCAAGTGTGTAGATTACCAGACGACTAGCAATTGCCGTTCGCAATGTTGTCTGTACTCGTGCCATTTGTGTCATCAAATGTTCGACAGGTGAGTGATTTGTATTTGTTTTTAATGGCCAATAACGCCGGTAAGAAGTTGTAGGAAATCTCATTTCCAAATTATGAAATGAAATTTAATTTGTGCAGTAATTTGAGGTTACATTTAGGTTATGTTACACGTGTTTTCAAAGTTTTAGATGTTACACCTTATGGAGTAATGTTCAGGAAGAAATAACATTAGTTTTATATTTTGCTTGTTGCTTAAATGTTTTGATGAAAATATACATCAGAAACAAAATGGAAATTATAATAAAAGAAAAAATATATAATTTATATAAACTATGTTAACAAACACAGTAATGTGATTTGCGAATGGTTTTTTTTTTGTGTTTTCATTTGAATGTTTCCTCAGCGATACATGTGAAGATTTTTTCCCGTAGGGTTGCAGAAGGGCTGCCATTTTGCACTGCCTGATGTCAAGGTGGACAGGACAGGAGACCCTCGAGCAGGATGATCCAGAAATGTGGGCTCTTATCCACGAGGAAAAGATGAGACAGAAGTCAGGATTGGAGCTCATTGCATCGGAGGTGAATAAATCCATACCCCTTTATTATGTGATGCATATGTAAAAGGAGCCTTTATCTTACCCATGGTTTGTCTTTACATTATAGTGACCTTTTATACTTGCATGATGTTTCGATCTAAATTATTTTCAGGGATCTAGAAAAACAATTGTCTGCTTGCGATTTCAAGAGTTAATGGAGATCAGTGTCAAATATACGATCAATAATAACTGCTAGTCTGTCGGCAAGTTTATTTTCATCA
Source organism: Zootermopsis nevadensis (assembly GCF_000696155.1). The sequence continues at coordinate 312,899 of NW_019060299.1, read as the reverse complement.
GTGGTTAGTAGATTTAAGTTGTATTTCTGGAGCCCTGGTTATCAACATCTGTAGTTTTACTAGCATTGTTAAACACATACAAGAGTTGGTAAAGAAATAGTGGCGACACTGCTTAGCTTGTACAGAATGATTTGCTAGTTGTGAAACAGGTGACAGGTTTATGCATCAGTAAATGCTCCTGTGTACCACTGCAACATATACGAGCCAGGAAAAGGATGTTGTCATAACATTCTACTTTAAAATTATGTTTGTGAAGTTGCAGCATTGCTCCTTCACAATGTAGAAGCATAAGGCTGTAGCTTCAACAGTTTCTTTGCTGCGTGAGATGAGGTTTCTGTTTTTGTACCCTGAAGCAGGCATATTTTGTGAAACATTATCTTTATTTCTATATATTTCTTTTATATCGCATTGAAAAAGCTGGTTGTTTTTGGTGAAATTTTCAGTCACACTTTCTTCAACACAAATATTCTATAAGTATAAAATTCGGTACTTGTGGGTTATCGGGACACATTGCTTTAAAAATAGGTTAGGTTAGGTTAGTTGTCATTTATTGAAATAAAATATAATAACTTTCAAGTATATGTCATTTATCCACACACACATTAACCTAACCTAACCTATTTTTAAAGCAATGTGTCCCGATAACCCACAAGTACCGAATTTTATATTTAAGGACCCTCAGTTCAACATTTACCTTTTACATCTGTTCTGGATATAAACCCTTATCTTTGTTATTGAGTCTTTTATCTAGTCAACTACTCCTAACAGAGCAGAATACAGGAAACTTCTGGCAGATTCTTTAGGGCTGTCATCGTCTCATGTTTAAGTAAACTGTCCACCAGTACCTGCAAACAAGAAAGGTGTCCAGTAAATTCAGATTGGGGACATGGTATCCTTACATAGTTAAAATAAATCCAGAAGATGGCAGCACCCTGACTTACCTTGTATGCTCCTTACCGATGTTTATTTTTCCAGAATTTTGCAAGTCGAGCCGTGCTGGATGCTCTGGGTTCATGTCTCAACAACAAATATTCTGAAGGCTATCCTGGACAGAGGTATGCCCCTCTCTGCTTGCTTCCTGATTTCTGTAATTTAAATGTAACAAGGATGTGGAGTACTGGCAGAATTTTCTCTTTGTATTGCTATAATAAGGAAACACGTGGGAAGCTAATTCTGTGTTTGTTTCCTCGAGTGATTGCTTATTCTTTAAACATCAACCGTATTTGTCACGTATCAATAGCAACAGCTGTTGCCAACTGTTTATTGTATACCTGTACTTCTTTTAGGTTAGGTTCTTCTCTGGAGAAGTATTTGATATGGTGTTATAACCTGGAAGTGTTTCTGCAGATACTTGCTTTGATATGTCATCGTTCTTCTCTGGAGAAGTATTTGATATGATGTTAAAACCTGGAACCTGCAGATACTTGCTTTGATATGTCATTTTCCTTTTCCTGTTCTCCAGCGTGAATACAATATTTCTAAAATACTTACGAACCCCTCAAAACCCAGTAGTAAGTTTATGTACCATGTGATTTACCAATCAGTAAATCTGCGCTGTGCATGGTGTGTATTTATGGATTCTTTATAATTCTCATAATAATCCATTATTATTTCCATAACCACTTGATCTTTGCAATGGAGATGAATTGTGTTTCCTTTGAGATAAGAGTTTACTTTTTAAATAATATTTAGATGGAGACTGTCAGTCATGATAGCCATCCCGTTGTCAAGATGTGAATTTGGTACATATATTATTGACTTGAAAGGCTAAATCAAATTTTTAAAAATATATCACACAATATTCCCTCTTCCACCCATGGACTGCAGAATGGTGTTTCTGCTGTTCCCAGATATTATGGTGGCACGGAGGTGATCGATAAGATTGAGTTGCTGTGTCAGAAGAGGGCGCTTGAGGCATTCAATCTCACCTCATCTGAGTGGGGTGTCAATGTTCAACCATATTCTGGTTCTCCAGCCAACTTTGCAGCGTATTCTGCCATTTTGAAACCGCACGATCGCATTATGGGGCTCGACTTGCCGCACGGAGGACAGTGAGTCAGTTTTTAAGTATATATAACGCGCTTATTGCTGGTAAGAACAGTGTTTATGAAATTAGTATCGTGCTGACATGACAGAATTAAATTGTAATGTAAATGAGAAGTCAAAAATTATGCCTCATAACCACTGACAATCAAAAATTTGCCAAAACAGTTTGTGAGGACATGAACTTGTTTAATCTGGCTCAAGATATGGTTCATATGGCAAGTATAGTATATTTAGCCTCCATAATTAGATATTTCTGGAGTGACTACTTTTAGGACAGCCTGTACTCTTTTCTTTCTTTTTAGTGATGCAGGATTTTAGTTTTTCGCTGTCGTGTAGTTGTGGATTGTGGTTTTCTGTTTTGTGATGCTGCGTAATCTTGTAAGTAGTTACCGACAGTTTGGAGGAATATATTGTCTCCATTTTCACTGTAGATTGGAGTCAAGTTCAGGATGCGAGTCATTTATATGGGGTCGGAGCAGCCAATGGGAATGAGGACAAAATATATTACTGTAAAAGAAAGGCCCTGGAGGAGGGTAGCTTCCATGGAACTTTCTAAAGGATGAAACTTCCATGGAAGCTTTGGTGACAGTGTTTCATGGCATTGACTGTCTGCCCTCTCATTTTCATAAATATGTGGTTTATGTCGACAATTTTATATTGTTTTGTGTTAATAGCCTTACCCATGGCTTCATGACCGATACAAAGCGGGTGTCTGCCACATCAATCTTCTTTGAATCAATGCCGTATCGTCTTGATGTCAACACTGGACTCATTGACTATGACATGCTTTACAAGACCGCAGTGCTGTTTCGCCCACAGCTTATAATTGCTGGGACGTCAGCATACTCCAGACTCTTGGACTACAAGCGCTTCAGAGAGGTATAAGATACAGGATTATATCCTGGTAACTGTCTGTAACTCATGGAAACTTGATTATCTTCTTCATTGAATCTTTTGAAGCATTATTTTCAGAACTTTGCACGTGTTTGACAAGGCAGCGAAATTTGATTTTTCTTTGGCCATGTGCTTGTAATTTAATCCAAAGAAGAGTTTACATAAAAATAAGGACTGGCATTCTCATTGCTATCAGTTTAAAAATTGTTTATTGATCGATATTTATATATTACCTTTCTTGTGAGACGCTTTGATACGATATCCCATCTTAGTGTATGTAATATTATTTTTTTCCCTTGAACACACTTTTATTTTCTTGTCAGATTTCTAACATCTCATATATTTAAAAACTTATTATAGATGTTCTTGTCAAATTCATGAATGTTTTTAGCTGTCTCGTTCATATTTATGATATTGATGCTGCTTAGTTTCGATGGAATTAGAAGTTCAGTTGTGTCCACTCTCACAAAGTTACCTGTAAAATTACTGAACCTTATTCTGAACCTTATTTCATATTTCCAGTTTTATAATAACCTCTGTGACCCTGTTGAGTAGCTGGTGGTGGTAGTCACTGCCGTCAAAGGATGCTAGGTAAGTACTTTTGCCGCTGGAACAAGACACAGAAACTTTATATTTCAGATCTGTGATGAAGTGAAGGCTGTGTTGTTGGCAGACATGGCACACATCTCAGGTCTCGTGGCTGCGCAGGTCATCCCATCTCCATTCGAGTATGCAGACATTGTCACCACTACGACACACAAGACCCTGCGTGGAGGGAGGTATTTAATAGCTTACGTTCAGTAAGATTTAATGTGTATTCCTTCTGCTGACGCTTGTAGGAGCTTCGTCATATATTGAGGGTTTCCATGACAGTCTTCTCAAATTTTCTTTATTGTCCCATATACACTTTTCTCATTTCTTT
>NW_019060299.1:297048-308899 GCF_000696155.1 Zootermopsis nevadensis | reverse complement strand
TCCGTTTTGCATACCTTCCTCCACCTAGTCTCTCCGGTGGTCGATTATCGACATCTTCACTCTTTTGTGCTCTGAAATTACTTCTGAATGCATAACGCAAGCATCGCTTTCTTTTCAAGGTCCGGTGTGATTTTCTTCCGACGAGGCACAAAGTCGGTAGACAAGAAAACAGGAAAGCCCATTGAATATGACTATGAGAGTCGTATCAACAACTCTGTGTTCCCATCTCTGCAGGGAGGTCCTCACAACCACGCCATAGCGTCTGTTGCAGTGGCCCTGAAACAGGTGAAAATGGAGGTGGTGCTTACTCTGAGGCGTTGATGTACTCAGCGCAATTCTCTTCATCACTTGTGTGATTGTCCAAGAGATATGTTGGAATTTACGTTCTTGTTGAGAGCATTCTGACGGTGAGATCCGAGGTTCTCATGGTGATAAAGATGTTGGTCTTCTGTGTTGTAACACCACTGGACTTGTAGGTTGATACAGTGAGCACTGTGAAACTCTGTTCTACTTTTTTTAGGCTCGCACGCCCGAGTTCCGTGAATACCAGAGCCAGGTCCTACGCAATGCAAAGGCAATGGCTGCGGCTCTGGTTGAGCGAGGCTACGCTCTGGTGTCTGGTGGGACAGACACACATCTCGTGTTAGTGGATCTGCGCTCCAAGGGTCTGGATGGCGCACGCGTAGAATCTGTGTTCAATGCGTGCCATATCACAGCTAACAAAAATGCCTGTCCTGGTGACCGCAGCGCTCTGAATCCCAGTGGTCTTAGACTTGGTAAGATTTTGAGCTCTTCATTTCCGACTTCAGAATTTCAGTTAATTATGTGAACTGTCATAAAATATAAATCTATCATTTTTATATCTTTGTCACTAGAAGCTCTTTTTTGAGGAAGTGGCTCTTCATAATGAAGAAGTATGTAACGTAACATTTTTACTTTGCTGGGTTTTGTAGATAATGTGTGAAAATTTTTGATCTTGTAAATATGTAGATATTCTTAAAAATTAATTTTAAATTTTATGCAACATGACTGCAGTGACTGGCCGAGTTGAATTTTATTAACGAGTTCCACATTAAATGTATCAAAATGTATGAAAATATTATGTAAATTTTTTATGAGAAAATTGTGTTTATTTTCCTTATGTGAAATAAATGTAATGATGACAATGCTTATGGAACATAATTAATATGTAAGTTATAAGATGTACAAGTTGTGTACAATTATGTGATTGGTTATTGACAGGTGCACCTGCGCTGACATCGCGGCAGTTCAAAGAGGCAGACTTCATTAAAGTGGTAGAAATGCTGGACCGCGGTGTCGCTATTGCAGCAGAGGCAAAGATCAAATCGGGTAATGAATGAATGAATATCTTATTACATGGAGTGATAGCTGGGGGACGCTACTGGACCTTTGCTACCTGAAGGAAATATTATTTTAATCTGTAAGATACTATCATCACAGCTATATTTATTATTTTTTTTTGTTTTCTTTTCACATTGTTCATAAAATTAATGAATATGTGGACAGAACCGTACTTGACAGAGGTAAGTACTGAATCGTCTTTTATATTGTTATGTAATTGCGCGATTTAAAAATATGGTGTTATTCTACTGCGGTTCATGTACTGGACCATATGATTCTGTTTGTTTCTTCCAGTCCTCTAACGTTGTGCTTATTCTTGTTTGTAGGCAGCAAAATTAAAGACTTCAGAGATTTACTAAGCTCTGATCCAGACATCAGACGCCAGCTTCAGGACCTGCGAAATGATGTGCACAACTTTGCTCAAAAGTTTCCCATGCCTGGCTTTGATGATCATTAGTACCCTGAGCTGATAATTTGTCGATGATGCGCCATTTTGACTGACTTGCATTTATGCAGATAATTTGAATGCTTGCGGACTAGCCAACAGCGCTGATGTATGACGTTGACCATCTGAGGTTAATATTTGCGACCCTTGGCGGTTGTAAAGGGATCATAAGGCATATTTTGTCTGTGGTACACTTTTGTAGGACAGATACGTAATGGACATGATACTGCATTGGATATACTCACACTCTAAGTTTTTGGAGAGTAATTTTGTCCTAATAATATTTAAAAGACTAAGAAAGATCATGGAAATTTCTAAGCAGAGTAGTCGGCCACTAAGTCTGATATTCATGAGAAGTGTTTTAGATATAGAAGGTTTTTTGTTTGTTTTTAAATGACAGTATTTATTTTACTTCGTTGTTGTGCAAGCAAAATACCGTATTTTGCCTTATGATTGACCTTACATCCGTGTTAAGCCACAGACAAGACAGCGGCATTAAGAGTGTCATTTGAAGATCAAGTTAATGAATACAGAAAAAAGTTAAACCCATCATCCAATTTTTCAGATAAATATTTATCTTTTTCAAGAGGTCAAGTTGACAGTGACATGACATTTTCATGGTTTTTGTCATGTCATTTAGGAAAAAAGAATTGTGTTGAATATGAATATCAAAAGAAAATGGGTGACCAAACCATTGATATCAGAGCATATGTTTGCAGGTTATATATAGCATTTATCTGCGTAGTTGCAATTTTTTTTTCCTTTGGTTGTGTTTGCAGACTTCTGTAATGTGATGTGCTGTCCATACTTTTGTGGCATTCTTTAGAGCTGATGTATAATATTATGTTTTTTTGTATATGGTGTACTTATTTTTGTATAATTATTACTTGACATTGCAATAATTGGCTGATTCTGTATGTTGTTTCATATTTGTCTGAAACTCTTTGTCCCTCTTAGATGTGAGATGAATTAACAACAGACGTGTTTCTGACCCTTTGGTGTAAGGTTCTTACACCAAAGTGTCAGAAACACGTCTGTTGTTAATTTGCAGTTGTGGGGGGCATTTGTGTTTGTATTCATTATTTTAACCTATAAAAACCCAGCATTCTTAGCATGACATAGTAGGAAAGGAGGCAGCAGAAGTAGTACTTGTTTTCACGAGAACTTCTTTAACCACCATCTTTCCTCTGTGTGTGTTAAGAAAGCCTTTTGTCTCCTTTTCTCAACCACGTGCTTTTCCGCCACACTGAATACAAACTCATTATGTATGTAGATAGGCTTTTGTAGAATTATCATCCGTGCTGGGAACTCAAAAAATACGCGTGTATGAAAATACATTATGTAGTTGAAAGCCGTATCGAATGAATTTACATAACATGCAATATTAGTGGTCCTTGCTAACAATTCCATATTATTTTGTGTTTAAACCAAGTGACAGGTTTGAATTTTCTGATGGCGCTGACATAGCGGTGTATCGTTTGGTCGTTGCTTGATAGATGGCAGGGCATGTCCGTGGGTGTACGTTGTATAAAGACTTTGACCGATATTTTGGTGTTTATGGTTTTAAACGTATATTTGTTCTTCTGCTAATAATTATTGTTGTGCTTGAATTTATATCGCAATAAAATTTAAAATGAATTTACGGTAAAAAAATATAAACATTCTCGTAGTATGTAAAACTTGTATCACTCCGCGCGGGATTACATTCCGCCTACAGCGATGCATCAGTTTGTTGGCAGCTGTAGTGGTGGAGTTGTCCGGCTCGGTTTGTTTACGACGTGTTGACATTTTGTAGTTATTTAATGTGACTTCATGTAAGGTAAACTGTGAAAATGTAAACCAAATGGATGGATTATTGTTCCGTTAAGTGTCCCTCAAGATGAATTGGACAGGAGGGAAGATATTCGCATTAAAATCATGGACTACTATCGGAATCATTTCGCTGTTGACATTGGTTGTGCAAGGTAAGCCAACGGGTTATGAATAAGAAAAGAGAGAAACATAGATTTCCAGGAATAAATAACTGAGTTATTTTTCTGAATCAATAATTTATCACACTCTGCTTTTGTTTCAAGTCAGTGCTGCTTTGAAAACGTTTTATTTTTTTCATATTATTGTTTTAAGTAAACGTGTGTTTCCATTACTGGGTTGTGTTGATCGCAACAAGGGCTTTTTGAAAGAACACACCATTAGTCATCTCCCGCAAATGTCATATTGGTTTAACTGATAAACACAACAACATTAAGATTATTGCTTTCGTCTTATCAGAACGTTTTGTGTACATTGCTAGGCTATACCTTTGTGTGATAACTGCAAGAGTTTATCGACGGGCGATTACTGGCCCCCCTGTTATCGTTTATTGCTCATTTTATCCGTGAAGAGTTACAGAATATTAAAAGAACTTCCCGTACGTGCTGTCTTTATCATCGGACATGCATTTTAAGATGTGAAATTAGACGGCATCTAGACAAAACTGTTTTGGATATACATACACACGTGGTTATGGCATAGATTCAAGATTGCCATGTGTTTAAAAATGTTGCTTATCACTTCCAGTACAGATAAGCTATAACCAGTGCACACACGTATGTGACAAAATTAATTTGTTGGCACATATTGTACATTATTTTAAGGATTTTTTCTGCCTTACCTGCTTAGTTAACTCAGGTTGTATTTAACACAACTGGCCTTCACATAAACCTTTCAAACCTACTTAATCCATTAGTAATCTGTACTCCTCATTCATGTTCGGAAGGTCCCAGGTTCAAATCTCGGTTTGGGGATCTCCTTTTGTAACTTTGTTTTCCCCAGTGTGTACTGGCATGCCGGAACTCCTCATTCCAGTCTTTTCCAGTCATGGTTTTCATTAATGTTGCCATCATTCGACATTACCAAATGCCCTGATATCCTACATTACCCATGCTTTATTCATCACAGGCCCAGATATTTTCCTGAATGTCCTCCGTCAAAGAAAAATACAAGCAACAAAATTGTTTTGTCTGTCTTGAACTTCTGTTTACTTCATAAAATAAACTGGATGATAATTTTTGGACTGAATAATATTTCCTAATTTGTCGTTTACCTGATTTTATTTTGCATAAATTTGTTTGTTACTGCTGTTTCCGGTGGCTTGTTATGTGTAGTATATTATTACGAAAACTACATAATGACGAATTTAAAAATCTGTACTCCTCCCCCAGTATTGTCAGGGCGATTAAGTCGAGAAGAATGAGATGGGCGGGGCATGTAGCGCGCATGGATGGGTATTGGTTGGGAAGCCTGAGGGGAAGAGACCGCTGGGGTGACCTGGACGTAGATGGGAGGATAATCTCAGGCGGGATCTATGGGAGATAGGAGTTGAAGGAGACTGGATTTTGTTGGCCCAGTGGAGGGCTTTCGTTAATTCGGTGATGAACCTTCGGGTTCCCTAAGCCACCTAGGTAGCTAGTATATTATTACATTGTTGCCGAGTTAAGTAATTTGTCATGTATTTAGTTTAATTTGTATCTAGATGTTGACGTAACGCCATGTTTGTATGTCATGCCAGGCTTACACAGATTCGAATGAAATACCGTGACTTGGTAAGGATGTAGAAGGAAGCGGTCCTAGCCTGAAATTTGTAAGGACGGACGCTGAACATTCGTCAGTGGTTGCACTTCAAATGTCTGTCTGTCTGTCTGTCTCATTTGAGCGACTAGGCTGCAGTTTAATACTGACTTGACTGTACTCTTGTGTTCTAATCCTCTCTACCATTCTTTCCTCTCCCTTTCTCCTCAGCTTTGCCACTTCTCTTTCATTCTTTCCCCTACATTTACTCCAGACCATCACTGACTCACCAAAGATTCGATCCACCCCTTCGTATCATCCCCGTTGAAAACATTCACCCCTCGTGATGTCAATTTACCGGGATTCGAAGCTTGGACCGGTAATGGGAGCAACAGTTTCAGTCTCTGCTGCCCTCTGTGTTGGAGGGAGGTACAGTCTGTGTCATGCATCTGTCTCACCTTGCTGTTGATGGCGGAACTTATGTCGTGATTCAAGAAATTTTATTTCTCGAGAGCAGAATATGTGAGTGTTGAATGCGCAGAGTTTTAATATCCGCGGTGGCACTGGCGGTCGTACGGTTTCAACATCCCTTCACGGGGGCTTTGCCTTTTGAGGCCACTATCTCATCCTACTTTTCCAGTTCACTGTACGTAATTTCGCTGCAGTGGATGCTGCTTTTTTACACAACTTACGACTGAAAAGGGCTTTGTAACTTTTTTCAGGAGAGCTGTAGCATAATTGGTGACTGCAATTGTCATTTTTACCAGTCGATTGGAAATTGAAGGTTTGCCAGATTCCAGTGATGTTAAGGGAACTTACCACCTTTTTAATGTAACATGGACAATTTTTGTTTTGATGTTATCAATCGTTGATGGAGGTTCCATCAAAATCTGTTTTACAGAAAAACTTATACGCGAAAGATGGATGCAGACTTGATCGAAAATGGTAAATCGGTTTGACGACTGTCGCCAGGGGTTTATAAGACTCGGTTTCAAAGTTCATCTCCTCTGCTGCTTAACGCTGGAAATAAAACGTGTGTCTTATTGGCCCAATAAACGTTCGTAAGAAGTAATGTAACAGCCATTTGAATAATGCACAACATTCTGCTTGCTTTTTTCGCGTTGGTTTGTCAGCTGGTTAAATTGTTATCATATCACAAATTGTGTTCTTTCGGTAAACTAACATAACCTCGTAAGACTTGAGGTTCTCACAGCGATGAGTATGAAGATTTCTGTCTTCTGGGTTGTTGCGCTGTGTAGTCTGGTCGATGTTAACCAACGTTTCAGAGGTCATACTGCCTCCATCATCAGGGCGATGAATATGCGAATAGGGTGTGAGGAGCTGGATTTATAGGCAGGGAAGTGAAAGGTGTAGCCTACCCCGAGCCAATGGGAGCAGGTATGGGAGTGGACCAATGGTAGCACGTGGGCGAGAGTGGGAGAGGGAGAGAAAGTAGAGAAAGTAGTAACATCACTTAAACACCAACTGGATAGGGCGAGATCTAAATGGGAACTGAGACTTTTGCACTAAATCGAAATCTAGTTCGTTATGTCAGTGTAAGTATTCTGCTGTCCATATTGTCAAGAGGAGGGCTCTGAATATTTTGCTTCTAATTGATTATTTGCTGGTCAGGGGATAGGCCAGTCACAACACTCGACACAAAGACGCGGTCATGTATCGATGTGAAGAGATTGATTAGATTAAATTGGCCCAGATCTGACGTTACAACCGAGTGAGAACATCGCACTTGCTTCGTATTCGGGAGTTGACGGGTTCAAATCTGGGCCCAGAGAACGGCTGTCCTGTCTGAGGTTTCTCGTAGTTTTTTCCTCAGTACCTCCAAAAATTTTGTAGTTTATGAATAATTCCACCATCTGACATGACCATCTGAGCGAGTGACAGCGTCGTTAAACAGACACCGTGCACTGTAATTTAATTTCGGATCCCGTAAGAACTGGAAACGTTTTGGCCAGCTGAGGGACTCGTAGTGCCTCTCTCAAAGGACGGACTGATATGGAAGAAAGTAAGAAACTGTGATCTATGATACACGCGCAGGGCAACTGAAAATGACAGACAGACAGACAGAACAGTTTTTTCAGGATTGATTCATTTCTAGTGTCCACAGGCTTTACTGGCGTCGTCTCAGGACGTACATTAGCGCCGAAGCTCGTCGTTTTAGTATGGAACTGCTTTATCAGTGAGTTATTTAGAAATCTGGTCATGGCGTAAGTTGTTGGTTTTAAATTAGCAGTTTGCTTTGTGGCTTTTCGCGAGTTAGATTTTTTTTTTTTTTTTTGCGTGGTCGTTCAATTAAACGTAGTAGTTGAGTAGTCCATATATCAGTTGGTGTTGATTAAAGGAATCGGCTATCTCCAGCTGTCGATGTACCTCGTATCATTTTAATGAAATTAGCGACCGGAATGTTCTGGAATGCGATGCTCGCTGGCTTTAGCGCTGTGTGTCAGCCATGTTTGTTCTTCCCACTGCTACCCGTATAGAAAGTATGTAATTTTCGTTCATTGCAAACACGTCCCAGAACGAATGTTAGGCTTACATTGGAAATAAAACAAGAGGAGACTTTTTTTTTTCCCTTTCAAAAACTCGATCTATGCAAATTTGCTTTGTCTTTTGTTACGTTTGCTGTTTCGTAACCAAACGAGTTTCTTAATTCCTTTCGTCGTGTCAGTTTTTGCCTGGTTCTTGAGACATTGCGGTATGAGCAACCAATGTGGTCCTTTCGCCCGTTCACATGTCACGCCACTTCGCTTGAATAACGATGCATTAGGGTATCGCCGCCTACCTCCAGACAGGTCATCCTCGCTTTGTTTCGCGTTCAGGTAGAAACAGCTTCCCGACCCGACAGCTTGGGCTCGGTTAACGTGACTGTTCCTTCCCGATATCTTCGCGTGGGGGCTGTATCGACTGCTTTATACTGTGGCATGTAATTCGCAGGGTAGAACAACATTAGATAAGATGGACAGTGGTAATTAGAGACGAATACATTGCCTTTGTGCTTCGTGAAACATTTCAGACCGAATGTAGCAGAAATAGTGAGGGACTAATCGTAATTATATATAGGATAACAACATGAACCTACGTCTGTGCTTCAACTTATTTCGGTAATAAAACTTGCGGTTAAACCCGTGTATTTATTTTAATCGATTGTTTGAAAGAATTCTTAAAATATTACTTGTAAGACTATCGATTTGGATAAGTTTATGAATTTGTTAGTAGTAATATGGGAGTCTTAAGTTTCTAGAAGGCTAGGTGTATCTATTTTCTAGGTCTACAAAAGCCCTTTTCATATTTATGGGCGTGTTTGTGTGCGTTCCGAGAACCATGGATATTCTCAGTAATGCCATTAGGTGTGTTTTACAACATTGTACAGCTTTTAGAATTTATAATATGGCTGACGAAAACGTAGAAATATCATAACAGGGAAAGGACTAGGATTGCGGGGGGGCAGTTAAAGATTCGAAAGGGCCGAGTGTAGAAGAGACGAAATGAATAATTTCTCGTTGGATTCCAAAAGTTAGGTAATTGATTGGATTGAGTTGGCCGATGATATTGTTCAGAGGCGGCATGTCGTGTTACCTTCTAATTTTATAGAATTTGTTGTTTCATACAATTCGACCACTGTAATTATTATTATCCACAAGTTTAGATTCGGCCTGGTTCTAACTTTTCTCCATTCCACGTAATTACCCTGCCACAATCTTCCATTAGTCATAAAAACGTAAATTAATGAAGGGAGGACCCTAATACGTGACGTTTCCATTACAATTTCCCAGCACTCGGTTTGGAAGCTCAGAGGTAAAGGACTGTCACTACACAGAGCATGTTAAGTAATAATTTTTGGTTTCGTTACCGTAAATGTCGATTCCATTTTAATTTACTTGATATGTCGTTGAAAGACGACACATTTTGATCTTAGGCCCGCCGTGTGAACGCGTCATTTGACGTCAAAATAACTCAGGATCAATAGAAACTAATTGTACAAATTATTAGATTAAAAAATATTGGAACATTTGAATGCCTGAAAACTTCAGTAAAACTAAAATTGTATTTTCAGTGGGGAGCGAGAAAATAGAAGTTTCAGGAAACACGTATTTCCTTTTTCTTTAATATATTTATTTATTTCCGTCAATACACAAACTTAGTTGTTAAAATTGGTGTTATTAAAGCTAAACTTTAAAATTTTAAAATTTGGCGCTTATCATCGCTATTACGATGTTACAATTTTAGCGCTCATTATTTTATTTCACAACATGTTTCAATGCAACTGCATCATCTTCAGGCTATTTTCGTCTTTAAAACTAATGTATATTTATTAATGCAACTATCATTGATTTGTTTGTTTTGTACAAATCCTTTTTCTTTGTTTATTTTTCGAAGGACTGAAAAGTGTAGTCCTATTTCATTCGTTGTTTAGTTCAGTTTGTGAATCGAGGGGCTTTTTGAACACAGAAAGTAGGTCGTATGATAATATTAACAAGTTAGGAAAAAAAAATTAAAATAGCAATTTCTGTCACGTTCGCCACAGTCAGACCTTTGATCTTTAATCAGGAAGGCGGTAGTAAGCAGAGTAACCAATAAGCAGGTCGTCTTGATATTCTGAATGAGCCCGAGGATAGAACAATTAAAACAATAAATTTATATTTTGATTTGGTCGTTTGTCATTAGTTGCGATAATTACATCTTAAGTGGGAAATAAAAAAAAATTAAATTCGAGTCCAGCGTGACAGTTTTGAAATGTAGACGAAAAGAACTGAGCCTAGTATAGTTCTGTGCATAAAAACAAGGGCCTGTGGGCCCCGAGGGTCAAAGTCGCCCAAATTAAATATTACACGCAAACAAATGCTTGAAATTATAAAAGGAATTCAAATGACCTAGTCACGTGGTTTGTTCATCAAGAATTCTGAGAGGCCAGTCGGTATCGGAAACTTTTGTTTTTAAATTAAAAGAATTCTTTTCTTGTTAAGCAGGAGAAGTTTTATTAATTCACCGACGACAGTCCTTTGTTCGTGACTACGCATTGTATTTCGTGACGACCTGTCAGGTGGACTCATTTCGCGTTTTGCTTCTGATAACTGTTATGTTGTGTAGGATTTATTTTATAAGTTTGGCGGTGTTTACCACCGAGTATTGTGGGGGTGGAAAAAGAATCCGGAATGAAATTTTTATTTAAATCCGTGCACAACATTAAATGTAATTTTTGTTTCAACGTCTGTGCAAAAGTACAAGCCTGCCAACCACTGAGCGTATCAAAGTCCTCAGTTTCAATAGTCATGTTGCCCGAGAAGGTTTCATTCTGTCCAGTCGCCGTGAAAACTTCAAGTTTAACAAAAATTAAATGTTCCTTCGAAAAACGAGTTTAAAATTATTAATATGTGAACAAGAAAAGATAATCATGATCACGAAGCTTCAACAGCAATTAAACAGAACGATGCCTAATTAATTCACTGCATTCCTCATTTTCTGCAAACAAATGACATGAAATCAACTCCACGTGGCCAGCACGTAAGCCTACAGTGGTCAGCGTTTTATACCAAAGTTTCATTTTAAATTATCCGACACCAAATATACCTGTAATTTTGCTGCCAAAAAACGTAAAAAAAGAAAGACCACGAAGAAATTTGCGTTCTGGGATGTTGTGCCGTGTTGTCTCGTAGAAATTGACCGACATTTCAGATATGTTTACTTCTTCCATCATCAGGGCGATAATTACAGAGGCAACATCCCACAAGATAGTATAATTGCGTCATATTGTGAATCAAATATTAAATTAATTATTCGGTTTTGTCCGTCTAATCACAATTATATTTAAAATTTAAAATTTACAAATAAGATAATTAAATTATCTTTTTTTTTAAATTTTAAATATAATTGTGATTAGACGGACAAAACCGAATAATTAATTTAATCCCACAAGAGTCTTCGTACGTTTCGCCACGAGAACCCAAAATCTTAAGTCTGTATGAGACGGTCTCGTAACAAAACTTACGTCAAGAAATACTATTTTATTGTTAAAGAGTATTATGTAACTCAAAGCGTGTATTTAGAGTCGATAATTCAATTCAGGGATAAGTTTGGAACCAAACTGTATTAACTTTCTAAGAGTATTTTACTACCATGAAGCATCGCTAATAATGTCTCCTTTATATACTTTATACATCAGATACAGAATGTTCGTGTAAGCGTGAATTTGCCTCCAAACGTTATCTCGTGTAAGGGATAGCCAAGACGTAGGATCTGAAGCCTTCACGGCGACTAAGTGTGAAGAAAGACTTTATTAAACAACCTTACACGGGTATTAACCCGATAAGAATTCATTATATAATATATACTACTAAGACTAGACATTTTCACAGAGTTAACGTAGCGGTATAAAGTGTTTCAGAGCTCTGATACGAATCTGGACCTTCTCCTCGTGGTTTTCCTCAGTTCACCCAACCAAGATCGCAGGTCAATCACGGGCAAAATATTTGGACTTTTCTC
>NW_019060299.1:285777-297020 GCF_000696155.1 Zootermopsis nevadensis | reverse complement strand
TTTCAAGGTCATTCTGATATTTCCGTCTCTGCGTACAAGAAAATGAGGCATTTTAAGGGCGCTGTAGTTCTTCTGTTCGGCTCTGCAGCGTGTTGAAAATCCATCTCAAGATCCCACACAGCCATCAGCGCGACATGCAACATTTCCTGGAACCTTCGCGGGGCTCACCGTATAGGAGAGCAGGCTCGTAAAACCAGCGAGCATTTCTACATCACTTGGGGATCCCCCCTTCTCAAAAATTAATTTATAACCGGTACCAAAAATAACAGCACGACTCATTCCATGTGGCCATTTACCGGAAGTCGTAACACGGACCAAGATTGTCAGCGTCGCTAAAAGGAAAACCCAGAGAAGCAAAACACGAAACTATCTATTTAAATGTGCAGTGTGAGCGTTCTGAGACATCTGTGTCTGCGTTCTGTTTCAGTTCGCAGAAATGTACGCGTAGCAAACACGTCGAACCATTCAGATACTCGGAGATACGCAGGCCGTGGATGCTGGATCAGTAGCCAAATACGCTATCCGCATTTGTTATGTCTTAAGACTATTATTTATTTATTTGTTGTGTTCGGTTAGCAGTTCAATTTAAGTTACTTTTTTTTATTCTTGCTGTTGTTGGAGTGCCTCGCCCCACCGCAATCCGAAATGGCTGTCGCTCGTCTATAAGACAATGCATTACAAAGACTAAATTCTATTGAGGACAAAGGAAATCAACAGAAGAGATTCTACACGCGTTTAATCAGATGAGCTAAAAAAAAGCTTTCAATTAAAGTTGGTGTTATCAATCAAATTACATTTTACGCCATATACCAGTTCCAGGTTCAAATCTCGGCTGAGCTGAAGTTAGTACGACTTTCTTGAGTCCTTCCAGGAAAACTCCGGGATAGTACCCTAAATTAAGCCACGATTACTTCATTTCGCATCCTTTCCAATTCATCATTCACTGATCATCTTCTTTGCAGCGATGTGTTTGTTTTATTTAATCGTGAATATTTTGCGCCGAATTATTGGTTGATTAACGAATAATGAACTGGAGTGGACGTGGAAGGAAGCGGTCATGTCCTAATTTAAGATTGTTCCGGAATTTGCCTGTAGATACTGAGTAAAATAACGGGTAGTTCCAGTCAGGTTAGCAGTTCTAGCCAAAATTTAGAATTCGGGACACACTGCCTCGACGTTCAGTCAAGAAATTGTTCGAACGCCTTCCAGTTCGAATACGAATTCGCTCTGTGGGCGGAATGGAGAATTATTGATATTTGTAGCAGGTGATGCGTATAGTTTTCATTGGGCGCTAAGGGGTTATGACCTTTGTTTGTCTGTCTTGATGACGTAGAATACAGACGTTTAAGTGGTGATGGGATACCATATTTTTATTATGGCTCCTGGGTGTTCATCAGATGTGTCTGGTTGTGTTCGAGGGTTAAATATAAACACGTTTTTGTGGGTCTTACTTCGCAGCACAGCAGCCAAGCAACTTGTCTTGTCACATTGGACCTGAGCTTCGCGACAAGCACTTTTTTAAGCTTCGGAGAGCGTCGAACAGTGGGAGTCTCTGTGTTGAATTATAATCCTCTGATATATTCTTGGTTATGTTTAAAAAATTTTAAGCAGAAATAATCTCAGATTCCATCTTCTGTTTAAGTAACGTTGGAAACGGAACTTTATGATTAATTAGCAAAAGTTAGTTCACATAGGCTTGGTGTGTTATAGATTCTTAGATGGCTGTATTTTTATACGTATCATAACAAAGCCGCGGGCTGCAGCTCCTGGCCTAGGTGGTTGGTTCAACGGTATTGATTCCTAAGTTATTTACTTCGTAATTAAACATCGGCGAATGAGGTTGTTAGGCCATGGTTTTGCTGTTTGGATTTTTTGTTTGTTTCGGTAGTTGACAATCAACTCTGTGGTCACTGAACTGCAAAACGCGTTCCGTGTGTGATCGTGTAACTTGATCTCTACGAAACCAACCCCTTTTGCCATGTTGCTTAGCAACGCGGACAGCGTTCCGTGTATCTGATGAACGTTGGCCTTCTCCTAATTTCTGATTTGTCATGCGTTTCTCTGTTCTCTTCATTACGGAATTCTATTATATCGCCGTATGCCTCTTTAGCCACGGTGGTCTAGCGGTTAGAACGCTGGCCTTGTAATCCTGGGGTCTCGGGTTCGATTCCCGGCGGTGCCCGAATTTATAACTTGTGTTGGGCAAGTTATTTAGTGTTCTGTTTGACGACAGGTCCATATGAACAGGATCCTTCGATCCTTTTCTCGGACTGGGACCTGTTCATATACTTTCTTGGCAGATGATCCAGAAGTGGTTTGGCATTGCCTTCTTCTGTGTGTGAATGAGTAATTGTTGGGATGCCACGGAGGAAAACTCCGTGTTGCCTAGAGCACGGCCTTGCCCAACACAAGTTATAAATTCGGGCACCGCCGGGAATCGAACCCGAGACCCCGATTCCCGGCTGTGCCCGAATTTATAACTTGTGTTGGGCCAGGCCGTGGTCTAGGCAACACGGAGTTTTCCTCCGTGGCATCCCAACAATTACTCCATTCACACACAGAAGAAGGCAATGGCAAACCACTTCTGGATCATCTGCCAAGAACGCATATGAACAGGTCCCAGTCCGAGAAAAGGATGGAAGGATCCTGTTCATATGGACCTGTCGTCAGACAGAACTCTAAATAAATAATAAATAAATGCCTCTTTGAACATTCTTCTCGAATTTTATTGTGATTTGTTATTACATTTACTGCGTAACGAGTACTAGGTGAGACTTTTGGGCAGTCAGTGCTCTGATGGTGGAATTTAAATTCCTTACAAAATGTTCATAGTGATTTTAATCTTGTATGACATTAGAGTGCATAATTACCACACTTGAAGACGTCTGTTGTTAAAGTTCTTTTACATTTATTTTGGTAAGTTGCAAAAATGTTTGTTGTGCGTGATTTAACTAATGATTTTTTGGTATTGTTTCTGCATACTACTTCGTTTCGAGACGGTAGCATTTGTCAAATAATGAAATGGAGTCGGCGAAGTTCACATATTTACCCAGTGGAGAAGTTTACAGTTCTGCAAACGTGACCGGCCTTGATGTTCATTTCTTGCAGTTACGAATGGAATGTTGCTCAGCTGATCGAAGTACAGACGCCACACTTAACGGTCACAACGATATTTCTGCTTGTCATCCGGGACACATTTGGCCGAAATCGAAAAATATTTTAAATAACAGCTATTTTGGGAAAACTGTTTAAAATCACGACCCCTATAATTTTTTTCTTTTGACCGTGTGCGAGGATCCTTATGAAATTCGATTTGGGTTTCATGTAAAGTAGGGATTGTAGGGGAGATAGAGGCTAGTTCATACAATTTTCAATTACGATTTTACAATTTACAAAGTTAGCAATTGTGGATTCAAGCACTACCACTATTCGGCTATATTAATAACATTTTTTCAAATGCCTATTCATTTTTATTTCATGTCAAAACTTGTTTATTTAAGAGAAGGCGGTTTGTAACAATATGCCCTGTTAAGGTTCTGGTTGTTACAGTGAAGGGGAAAATTGTTACAAGGTCAGGTTTGTTCCTTCCCTTTACTAAGTAATTAATTACAGACAATATACCAATTAACAATTAATTACAGAAATTAACTTCAAACATATGAAACATCGTCATCATATATTAGCAGCTTGCCTTAACGAGATCCTATATATATATTTGTTTTTAATGCTGTTTTGCGCTGAAAATAATAGGAAACCAACTATTATAAATTTTGGACAAGATTGCATGATCATTAATTATTAAATAAGGTGGTACATATACATACCACTGGGTTTTAAAGCTTAAAATCAACCGACTTTCCTGTATATGCTTTCCCTCACTCAGTTTGCACAAGGAACTCGTAATAAGATCTGTGTACACTGATATGTAGGCCGAACATGTCGTTGATTAGTGAAATATTAAGCTACTCTTGCGAAGAAACCAGCAATAGTGGGAATAGTCTGCAAGAAAGAAAGGTCGATGTGGGTATTTTCTGAGTGAGTCTGTGTTGGTGCTTGAAATTTCAGTTACTCATCTGCGCTGAGATTCACGGCATCCAGAGCTGCCGCGTCGTAACACGTTACCCAGAATCCCTCAGTGTCAACTTCACCGATTCCAGTCATCGCGTCGTACGCCGTTGTTACAGGAAGCCTTAGTACGCCTGGTTCATATTATTTGGGGAGGGGAACAGCGACCTTTCAGATAGTACAGTCTGCTCCAAAACTTAGACGATTTTTGTTGCAGAATGTATTATTATTATACATTGAAGTCCAGAAGGGAAGTGTGTTTAATTTTAAACCTGATATACGTATTTTATGAAGAAAGATGTGGTTGTGGTAGCTTCACATTCTTGTGGCTGAACCCCAACCCCACCCAATACTTTTTTTAAAATTAATTTTCTGATTTTTAATGAAACTTGATATTAGCATAATTCGTGACCACAGTATGGAAATTTTTCGAGCAAAATTTTGTAGAAAATTAAAATGCTTTACACATACTGCACTTTTCTGTCAAATATTTCAGTTTTTGAAGTAATTAAATAAACTTTGGAACTGTTTGGATCAGATCATATATTAGGTATCATTTCTCTTGCGACACACCTCTTACACATTACTTAGGCTATAACAGAACACCAAAAGTTTGCATTCAGATAGTACTGAAAATGTGTGGGCAGTATCATAGCGAAGGCGATGCTATTTGCTACGCTAGACGCCCATTTCCTAACTTGTTTACTTAAAAAGCAACTGAATGACGTAATATAGTTAGAATTTGGAGTTTATGATTTATGTATTTTGAATGTAGATGGCATGACGATCGATCGAACATGGTGGTGTTCTGTCTTCAGACTGCGTTCTTGAGATACGGGGTAGTAACTTAAGTCCCCGTCGCTTAGTCGTAACAACTTTGCCGCGGCAGAGTTTCGCTCTCGATCGTCTGTCCAGGCCAAGTATCTTAATGTTTTTACTCAGTTGCCCGGGGCACCCACGTTCAGCTTCGGTGCACTTTGCGTGTGTCCGCGGTAAGTACCACCGCCCAGGATGAACATATTTTTCTGTGGAGTTTGGATTTTGAATTAAATCTTGAATCAACCGGGGTGGAGACAGTACTCGCTTCTGAAACGTCTGTAAACTTCTCCAAGACTGCATGTCGCAAAGTTCCAGAAAGCTGTCATGCTCACAGAAATGTGTTTTTATTTCGAGTCATTGACCACCGTGTAACAAAGTATCTGTGCGCACTTCTTTTGTAGCTGGGGCGGGCACCCCGGTTGTTTTTAATGCAGTTGCCCCTCGGCTTTGTCCCCCCCCCCCTTCTGGGCCTATATTGATCAACGGCCGTCTTGTGTTGCGCTTATCGTGGTCCCTTTGTTTTAAGTGCGGTGCATTCGAAGAAGACGTTTCGAGTCTCAGCCCCCAGCGCCGTGCGTTGCGTACTCAAGGGCTCTTTGATCCGCGCGGTAGTGCAAGAGTGTGCTAAGGTCCGTGTTGCTGTATGTTCTGGTGTAACAGTTACAGAGACCTTGGGTGGAGTGGCAGAGTGACAGTGCTTCGTAGTCCTGAAGGATGGAACTATAAAGTAGGATAAAGCTGGAATAAAGGGGTTCGTTACTTAGATTCTCCCGGTGTTCGTCGGGATAGCCAGGAGCTTCAGAAACCATCATCAGTCTTACTGAACTGCTGCAGCAGGTCTGATCGTCTGCAAGCCATGTGTCTTCTCCCCTCACAAAGGGGTTGGGGGGGGGCTTTAATGGTGATAGTGTGCCTGTAATTAGCTGCACAGGGGCTGAAAATTGCTTTCAGGGACAGCTGACCTGCTGCATGGTTTCCGACTCTTATGCGTTGGCCAACAGGTATAGGGCGGGTTGCGTGTAGCTTACCGATGAGATGTATTCATTGCAAGGTAGAGTAGGAGGAACTCATTTTTAAAACGCCTATTTCTATGCGATTTTGCAGATCTCATTAGCCTTGGTGAGGTTTAAGTTTCTCACGACGAGAGTTTGAAGGTAACTGACTTATCTACTTTGATTTTGCTCCGCGTAGTCTGGTAGAAATTGACCGACGTTTCAGAGATGCTTACTGCAACCATCGCCTTAATAATGTTAATAAGTATCTCTTGAAACGTCGGTAAATTTATTGTTGCAAATGTGTTCTGTATAAAACCAGGAACTGGTTGTATTTTTTAAATTATTCATTGTATATTGTACCTGAAGTGACGATAGGTAATGGTACCTTATTTAAGAGTTGTATATTTGAGACGCTAATTATAGCCGTCTTAATAACATTATTTTTTGTTGGGCAAGGCCGTGGTCTAGGCAACCCGGGGTTTTCCTCCGTGGCATCCCAACAATTACTCCTTTCACACGCAGAAGAAGGCAATGGCAAACCACTTCTGGATCATCTGCCAAGAACGTATATGAACAGGTCCCAGTCCGAGAAAAGGATGGAAGGATCCTGTTCATATGGACCTGTCGTCAGACAGAACACTAATAATAATAATAATAGAACAATGTTTCACATCTGAATGATATTAGTTTGATAACGGCCTACGATGTTGTAAGTAAATTTGTGAAATATGAAGGTAAAGTTCTCACTGTACTTAATATAAGCGGGACGTCATGAAGACGTATTTGGGAGTGGAGGAAAAGCTTCACCGGCAATAACCGAAGGTGCGTGATCAGCCTCTCTCTTCCAGGCTGTTCACCGCCTGCCCCTAACGGTACCCGTTTTATAGAGGGCTAGGTGGACCGCAGAGCCGGAAATAGACTTGTATCGCCTGAATTTAGCGAAGTTCTGTGAATTTCACCATTAATAGCGCCGTCGGAAATGCGGCAGATGTCCTGCAGACGACGCAGAGAAGGGTCGTTGTGCGTTTTATCAGTCATTAGCCTCGCAGAATGAGTCCCCGAAGACGTGTTTTGTGACCATCACGCAGATTGCAGTGCGCCCCCCCCCAAAGTACAACATGTCGTCATGGCTACGGCTCCCTTCATGACTTTCAATTGTTCGCTTATGTTATTGCAACAATACAACTTTGCTCGGCGCAACAGCGGCTCAAGGCATTTTTCGGTTGAGTTCTGGTTACGGCTTTTGTAACAGCATGTAGTAACGGTATTAACCTTTCAAGGTCGAATGGTAATTATGCGTGCGCTCTGTTTTAACGTTCAGTAACTCTGTATTTTACCCATGGAGTGTATCTGTGTCTTGCCCCCCCCCCCACATCTCAGAGTCCTGTTTTCTTTGCGGTACGGACTGAATTTCTAAATAGTATTTAGACAATTCTCGGCTTCAGAGGGTTTCGTCTCATTACATGGCATATTCGGGCTGTTAGTGGAATTATGGACACGCTGCTAGATGTTCATTCTGTGGGCCATGGTTACACTTCTAATAGCCGTATCATTTTAGTGGGGCATACTAGATTTTTATGGCGTTACTTATGAGGCACCCTGTGTCTGATTGTTTCCTAATGCCGCGTTGTACTACGAATAGCGATTAAGAAAACAACTTGGTATGTCATTTTGTACTGGGTACTTAGTGGTTTGACTTAATCGCTACCACTTATGCATTCTGCTGTTTATGACAGTGAAGCACTTTATGAGGGATCCTGTGGTTTATTGTGATGTCACTTGAGTCAGTGGACGTATGTTCCAGTGTCCGATTCTGTGGTTGATAGTAAAGTAACTTTTGGCACAGTCTGTGAGTTGTTGAGAATCAGGTGACAGTGTACCTCTCTGTACTTATTTCCTTTCCGCACGCTGTTGGTGATAGGAAAGGTAATTGTTAACACCGTGCGAATGGTGATGTATATTTATGGGGCACCCAGTGGTTTGTTTTAGCGCACCTTGCATATTCTTAATTCTGTAGTTGTGAGTAGTGTAACTTACGTTGCTATGGTAATATGCTTTTTGAGGCGCCCTGTGGTTGATGGTAGTGTAAGTTGTGATGCACCTTGTTGTCATCTAATTCTCTCTTTACACGCTTCAGTGGCTCTGGCGTGTGTTTCTGCTTTACCTGATCCATTTAGTTTTTATATTAAAAGACTGGATCTTGTTACGACGAGGGAAACGGAGTTCCTGCTCACGATAGAGCAGTATCGCGGGTAGTAATTATGTCAGATCTTTAGCGCGTTCGATGCCTTGCGGTGCGCCTGTTAAATAGTTTGTCCGTCCGTCTGCACGCGTGAAAATAACTCGAGAACGGCTGAATGAATTTTCGTGAAATTTTATATAACGCGGTTTTATTAAAATGTTACTTACAATTTGCATTTTTGTTCAGAATCGGGTAACAGTAGCGTACTATTTTTTTTTGAAGATGTATCCGTTCGCCGAAGTTGAGGAAACTTTAGTCTACTTTGGTTACCATGCCAGGTGTTTAAAGTAATACGACTGTCCACTGCATGCGACCTGCCCTAGACCAGGAAAGTGGCCATGTCAGAGATGAAACCCTTAACTTGAGACCAAGGGCGTGACAGTGTGCTGCCCTTCGAGGGTTATCGCACATCTCATGGGGCGGTGAAAGGTGAGTGGCGGACTGTGAGAGAGTCGACCAGTTGTAGGATCGCAGTTTTTGTGAATTTGTGTGGAAGTGATCAAAATAAGTTTTAGGATAATTAACCATAATCAGGGCATGGCCGCCACGGTGGTCTAGCGGTTAGAACGCTGGCCTTGTAATCCTGGGGTCTCGGGTTCGAATTTATAACTTGTGTTGGGCAAGGCCGTGGTGTAGGCAACACGGAGTTTTCCTCCGGGGGCTTCCCCGGTTTCTACGTGGCATCCCAACAATTACTCCATTCACACACAGAAGAAGGCAATGGCAAACCACTTCTGGATCATCTGCCAAGAACGTATATGAACAGTCCCAGTCCGAGAAAAGGATGGAAGGATCCTCTTCATATGGACCTGTCGTCAGACAGAACACTAAATAATAATAATAATAATAATAATCAGGGCATATGCACTGTGCTACATGCATGTATCATGTTACTAGCAACCGAAAAATGTGCCTTGCTACCTAATGTGTTGTAATGAAATCGTTAAGAACATATTTTTTTCGGACGAAATATTCTTGTATACTTTCGAACATGCATATCGGGACTCTTAGGTGATCGATTGGGTCTGACAACGTCTGCTGTTTCTTTGAGTGAAGTTGGAAGCCGGTCTGCCAACCCATCCACTCATATAGACGGACAGTTGTGAGGCTCTCTGCGGGATATTTGTTTTAGGTTGGCAGCTGTGTAACTGAATTTCCTCGTCTTCCGGATTTCTGTAGCAGACTCAAGCTGAGAGGTGTAATTGAATTTGTGCTGTGTTTTTTGCGGAGAATTTTGGGGATACCGAAGTATTGGAAAAATTACTTTTCAGAAGAAAAAATGTTTCTTTTAGCGAAGAATTTGCATGGATTTAATTGAAAACTGTTCAGAATTTTTTATTACGAGCCAAAAATAAATTGCAGTTTCCATCCATATTCATTTATGGGTCTTCAATTGTCTTTGTATTTTTTTCAGCAGAGAAATGTTTACTTTTGTTTCTATAAGACAAAGAAATTTTAAGAATATTAACTAATATAAGAAGTATTTAATTTCTTCTTCGTTCATAAAACTGATTTGTTCCAAATGAATCAATTCTCAACTCACATTTGAAATAAAAAATGTATTTTCCCAAAAATTGTTAGACGTGACAAAAGGAATCGGTATTTAAAATTCATTGTAGGTGTCATATTTACGATTGTCCGGCCATGTTCATATATATAAGAGAAGATGTTCTATTACGCATTAGTTCATGTAATACGTGGAATCTCATTTGAAATGGGTCGCGTGTAATGTGAGGGCATATAAACCCAGGCAGGGCAAGTGAAAGCGTAGTTCACAATGAGCTGACGGTCGCCCTGGCCCACTGTTTTGTTACTGCAAGAAACAGGTGTAGCGTGAATCGCCCTTGTACCAAAAGTTACATCAGGTCCCATAAAAGGTAGGGAATCTCTTGGAAAAGTGAGCTGTTGTTTAGCTTCTGAAAGTGTTACTCCGTCGAGTTAGTTAAAGTGTCACAAGCGTTTGTTTCTAACAGCAAGAAATGAAAGACCGCGTTCTATTATCTATTAGTGATGAAAGTGGGTGGTCCCGTTTACATTGTACTGTAAGCACTCGTCTTATTACGTAATGAATACACGGTTTTGGCATATAAAATCCGAAAACAACAATATCGTCTGTTTGTACATGATTTTTATCTTTTTCTCCCGATGTAGAGCCACGGTGGTCTAGTGGTCAGAACGCTGGCCTTGTAATCCTGGGGTCTCGGGTTCGATTCCCGGCGGTGCCCGAATTTATAACTTGTGTTGGGCAAGGCCGTGGTCTAGGCAACACGGAGTTTTCCTCCGTGGCATCCCAACAATTACTTCATTCACACACAGAAGAAGGCAATGGCAAACCACTTCTGGATCATCTGCCAAGAATGTATATGAACAGGTCCCAGTCCGAGAAAAGGATGGAAGGATCCTGTTCATATGGACCTGTCGTCAGACAGAACACTAAATAACAAATAATCCCGATGTATCCGCCGTTTAAGAAAACGTAACCTCGAATTAAATTTATAGGATGGGTAAGCTAAGTAGTTATCCTTGTTAAAATTTTAATTATTGCCATATGTGTTTATTATTTGCGAGTTTTTTTTTTTTGAGACCAAACGACCTTAATCCTCTCAAAGATCTCCTTTTCTGGAAGGACAGACGTACACTGAGGAAGACCCTTTACCCGTTTAGAAAGTCGTACTAAAAAGATAAGGTTGTCAACGAGTTTATCTGTTTATTTATTTCACTGGACACTGGAAATGCATGTACTGGACTGACTGACAGTGGCGACGGGATGTCGCCGTCTTGAGGCGTCCTAATTCATTTGGCGCCACGTGCCTTTCGCCGCTCCTTGTGAGTACATCTTGTGTTGAACACTTTTCAGTCCAGTGAAATCAAAACCTATATATATTCGCCGCATAGCTGTTCTCGCGAAATTTGTGTATTTATACCAGTTTTCAGATGTCCATAACATAATTCGTTGAGGCACGAAGATCATCTGAATATTAGACCTAGTTAAAAATCCAGTCCGTACCTCAGAGAAAACACAACGCGTCTTTGTTACAACGGTCGGTTAATATAGTTTACAGAAATTGTGTCAATTGAATAAAAATTTTCTTGGATATTATCCATCGTCTAGTAAATATAAA
>NW_019060299.1:272147-284496 GCF_000696155.1 Zootermopsis nevadensis | reverse complement strand
TTCAAAATTCCGTCTTTTATGCCAATCATCACACTAACGCCTTCACTCTTACTTTATCCTTAACAGAAGGACGAGCGGGCATTGCCTGGGCACCTTCTAGCTATAAGATGCTCTTTCTCCCCCCCAGATATCGAAGTGTCTCTCACTTCTCCCCCACCAATTTCCTCTTTCTCTCTCTCTCTCTTTCTGAGGGCGAATCCTCAGGTAATAAACTATACACCAAAGGCGTTGAAGTCTTCAACATAGTGAGGAATGCGTTTGGGAAATATGTGTAGGCTATTGCGTTAGAGTACAGCTGCACGAGGTGGTAAGTAATATGGCATTGGAGCCTGCTACCAAGTCAGTTTGGGTTGCCGTGGAGACAGAAAAGAGTTTCGCACTTCAGAATTTCTTTCTTTCTTGGTAGGACGTGCTGTTAGTGGGCCGGGAGCCCGCGGCGGTCCGTGTACAAGGTTGTCTGCTCGCAGGAATTTCCTGGAGACCTCTGACGAAGGTCGCACTGACGAGGTCCTTCACCCGCCATAAATATTTAAATAAGTGATACAGTCAGGAGGAGGCTGATGGCCCGGGGGGGGGAGGAGCTGATGGAATAAAGATGATACCATCTATTAGCCGAGAAACAAAGTGGAAGAGAGAGGTACAGCACTGAACAAAACACACGTACCTCATCCTCCAGCTCCACAGTGTATGCTGTGCGGTTTTGCGTGTTTCAAGTTGTACGCTCTTCTGTTGAGAGTGATTTTAATCGCCCTGATGATGGAATCAGTGCGCACCTCTGAAACGTGTATCAGCTCTTTCGAGACTACACGGCGCAATAGTCCAGAAGGCCATCGTCTTCATACTTGGCGCCGTGAGATCCTAAAATCTCACTCGACTTTATCCATAAGGCCTTGAAACGAATCTCTCTCCTCAGGTATTCAGTACGCACGTGTGTGATTTAGGTCGTTTATTCTCCGTTCCGCCTATTTTAACGCCCATAATTAATGAATAGGTTGACTCTTCAGGAATCCATCTCCATTTTTCAGTGTCGCCCCGATCTTAATTAGTTCCGCTCTCTCCAGACGGGGGCGGACTTGGAAGTCCCTGGATCGAATGCGTGTGTTGTGTGAAATTATCGTGGTTTTTGTTTCCAGCGTCGGCTCGTTCGTCCATCAGGCACATGAATCTCAAAATAAACTACTCAAACTGATTATATCGTGGAGTAAATAATTTGATGAAGTGTGAAAGGACAGAGCACTGGCACGTGTCCATAGACGCCACGTGTTTAATTAATGCATTGAATTGTGTCAGCGAGGTGAGGGCACCGCAGTTCGTTGGTAGCCGCTCACAGTTTCGTTAGGTCAGTGGAAATTTGTTCGAAGGCCAGAAGATTTTTAAACCTAAACTTTATTATGTTTATAAAAATCGGTTTTGAGTCGGGGTACTTCAGTCAGTGTAGTGATCAAACTACAGGCTGGACTTGATGCCTGGGTTTCGATTCCCGGCAGAGGACTTTTCGCCACAGCGTCCGGACCGGCTCTGGGCCCCACCCAGCCTCCTTATTGGTTAGTAACTGGGTTCCTTTCTCGAGGGTAATGCGGCCGGGGCGCAGAGCTAGCAATTCATCTATAAAATTTTGGTTCGTGTTGATTCAGTATAGCACCTGATTTGTGTTGCATGACATAAAATCTTGACCTCGTTACGGTCGGTATTAATCCTTCAAACCCAATAGTAACAGTGCACCACCTGCTTTAACTTTCGGTAACAATGTTTTTTACCTGCAGTGTGTACCCTTTTGTATGGTTCTCAGAATAAATAACCAGTTTATTGCTGTTGTGGAGACGGGTTGTGTTTTATTCGAAGTAAGAACCTCAAGTCTTACATAAGAACCGAATGTTTATATATTGTTTAGTTGAAATCCGTCTTCAGCGGATAAGTAAAGTAAAGTTTGTCCCACTACACGCCATGTAGGCGCTTGGGGGGAGAGGAGGTATAGCTCCTCTCTTTCTTAACCTCGGCACTAGATGGGGGTGAGTGGTCAGGATCACGCCCCGGCCGGCTTTACCCCCGGGAAAGGACCCCGGTACCCATTGTAGAGGAGGCTGGGTGGGCCCCAGAGCCGGTCTGGACGCAGAGGCTAGAGGAAAAAATCCTCTGCCCCCATCGGGGATCGAACCCCGGTCGTCGGATACGAAATGCAAATGAAATTAATTTCTGACCGCGTTGTTGTCTGTAGCACTGTTGGATTTGTGTCAGCGACAAGTGAACGTCAAGACCACTGACGTATGAAGAATTCAGTAGAACACATTTGGAAAATTATGTAGACTTGTAGTGTACTTTGTGGAGTTCTGTAGCCTGCGCGTCCTGGGACTGTACTTTCACGACTTTGCTACTACTGATAGTTGTTACTGCCAAAGCACGCACGGTCAGTCCATCCGTAGCGGAGGTGGTAATTTTCATGTTAGCGTAAATGTGTGTTATTATCGTCTGGAATAAGGTTGTGACGTGTATCTGTTTCCCTCATCCGCCTCATGTCTGAAGGACGCAATTGGCCAGAGCGGCGTTGACGTTGGGAGTGTTTGCAGAGAATTGTTTTCTTTCATCCCGCTAATTGTCGGCTCGAAGACAAATGAAACTCCGTCCGAGGATCGAGGTCACGTTCGTGAAGCCTGTCACAAAATCAGTTTCAAATTCGGTTTTTCGTTGATGTTTATGGGGCGGATGTGAATTTATAGTACGGAGTTTTCCTCCGTGGCGTCCCAACAATTACTCCATTCACACCCAGAAGAAGGCAATGGCAAACCACTTCTGGATCATCTGCCAAGAACGTATATGAACAGGTCCCAGTCCGAGAAAAGGATGGAAGGATCCTGTTCATATGGACCTGTCGTCACACAGAACACTAAATAATAATAAATAAAATGGTACAAAGTATTTTTTTTTCAGGAAGAGTTACTAACATTTAATCAGTAAAAATTCAGGTAATAAAAAGGTTTGTCAGACAATGCGTTGCAAATCAGTTTCGTGCTACTCGCTGTCTTTTAAGCAACGAACGAATTTCGGAGACAAATTGGATTCATTTCAAGGAACAGATTTGTTCAGTTGTATTTGCCAGGAAGCTGATGTCGGGTTTTATCTCATTCACTGTAACATTATGAACCAGTGTACCTGGAAAGTTAATGTAGTAATTTGCTGGTTGACAAATGAAAGCGTGACGCTTATATATATATATTTTGCGTTGTTGGTGCATGTTGCCAACGTGTTCTAAAGGTATATATGGGATGTTCATTTAAGCTGAATATTTCCAACATTACAGCAGTTTTTCATGTTTTCACACGTTTTATTTACATCTTTCGTTGTATGGATGTGTTTTTAGGGCATTAGAGGACGGATTGTCGCTTTTTAGGGTAGTGTCCCAGAATTTGCTTTTAAAAGTGTCACTCTTGCATTGCATTGATCGTAATAATTGAAACCCTAAATCAGAAGCCCTTATCATAGAGGATAGTGTAGCGTTTGATTGCAGGATTTTTTTTTTCTAAAACAAATTCCGGGGTAGTACAGTGTGGGTCTCCCCAGCATACTTCATTGCTTGTTTTAATAATTTTATTTTCAGATCGAAGTCGGTTGTGCTGTGCCAGATATATTCATCGAGTTGTGATGAAGTTCCGTACGATTTGTGAGAGTCTAGGTTTCTGAATCTGGTTTGGAAATCTGCCATCTTTCATTTCTCTTACTCTTTCATAAAACATGGTGATGAATTTTGAACGAAATAATGGTTTGTGTGCGTCTAATATCGTATATCAGTCCTTGGTTCATCTGAATAATTTATATAAAGTCGTGAAGGGCCAGAACGTCAATCACCTGGCCTCACATCGCTTATGTTTTATGTCTACAGATACGAATTTGACAAGAGTGAGGCTACAGGATTTCAGACTCTGAGTAAACAAGTGTGGGAAGACATGGACCTATTTGGTTACACAAATTTTCCGCGTGTTCTCTACAATTTTGTACATAATTGGCCTCGATATCCAGTTATTGCATATCAGAACGGATCGTTACAAAGTCAGTACACACATTAAGGATATACATTGCCTAGAATCAAATTGTTTACATTGCCTGTCGTTAAATATTGACCGTATCAAAACGTAACTGCTTTGCTGTTTTTTTTTAGATTCGTGTAATGTCCCATGTGAACTCCATGTAAAGTATGAGTTATACAGGGTGTTTTAAAATATTACTTCTCGGATATTAAAAAGATAAGCATATATATAAAATCACATAGGCGAATTGTGCTAACATTTTTGAAACGCCCAGTAAAAGACTGACGCGAAGAACAAGGAAATTCTTCCAAGGAATGTTAGTGGCTACTTTCAGTACCAAGTTGCCTCTAAGTATGTCGAGTGGTTTCAGAGATATGCTGACAGACTGACTCGTCCTTCCATAAAACATTAATTTCATAAACTTCGTGCAAACAATGCACTAAGTATGGAATTTCTTGCTCTAGAATAAGGGCATAATAGTTGAAGTTTGGTCAAGGTTCGCGACGTATCACCTGTTCGTTCAGAAATTGTTCTTTGTCAGAATAATGCTCTTATCAGGTTCGCATGATTCTCACAAGAAACAGCGATCATTTCCTTAAACAGCGTTAACCAGTTGATCTTTGTAATGGTTAGGTGTTGTGTTTTCTTTGCGGTAAGGACCGAATTATTATATGTTATTTAGAGCAGCTGCAGACTTCAAAGGATTTGAAGTTGCAGTGGTGCGAGAATTTCTATTGGAAATTAATCTCGTAACATCTCAACAAGCTCTTTCCGTGGTAACTGCAAAGGCTTCCTTTGTTTTAGTATGGGAAATGAAGTTGGCTGAGAAACTACAGGCGTTATTGATGTTAGTAATGAAGATTTGTGTGCGATACCATCAACGCAACCCCTCACAATTATGTTTAAAGTCTCCGCACTAAATACGATATTAATAACGAGATTAGCAGCGTTAGGTCATTGTCATTTCTCTTGTAAGCGGAGCGAGACATCCGTGGGTCGTCGTCTCTACGTCTGCACGTACACCATGTCTTTGCGTGTGTGCTCCTTAAGAACTGATTAAAAGACGTGTGAATGCACGTAAAAGAGAAACGTGTGTCGCATGCGAATGAAAGTAGAAGGATTACTGCAAACTTGACCCGAAAAATTCCACCCGGCATGAAGGCGCTTCCGCTGTAACAAATTTTGCTTTGATTTTTGAATTTATAGTCTGAATTCAAGCCACGGGGGTTTAGCGGTTAGAACGCTGGCCTTGTAATCCTGGGGTCTCGGGTTCGATTCCCGGTGGCGCCCGAATTTATAACTTGTGTTGCGCAAGGCCGTGGTCTAGGCAACACTGAGTTTTCCTCCGTGGCATCCCAACAATTACTCCATTCACACACAGAAGAAGGCAATGGCAAACCACTTCTGGATGGTCTCGGGTTCGATTCCCGGTGGTGCCCGAATTTATAACTTGTGTTGGGCCAGGCCGTGGCCTAGGCAACACGGAGTTTTCCTCATTGGCATCCCAACAATTACTCCATTCACATACAGAAGAAGGCAATGGCAAACCACTTCTGGATCATCTGCCAAGAACGTATATGAACAGGTCCCAGTCCGAGAAAAGGATGGAAGGATCCTGTTCATATGGACCTGTCGTCAGACAGAACACTAAATAATAATAAGTCTGAATTCAACAGTGTACTTAGGCCACAATTCCGCTTTGAACTTTTTAACCCTCTGAATCCCGAAATTTATATAAATTATATTTAAAATTTAATTTTATACAGCAAAGAAACCTCAACACGTCTCTGTTACAAATATAAGTTGATTAATGTTGTTTAAGGAAATAGCTGTTTATTGCGATAATCACAGGAAGTGCTTGAATGCACGGCGGGAAAATGCCGAATCACGGAATGGTGAAGCAGGTGGCAGCTTTCAAGGTCACATGTTTTTACTGTAGACGTATTTTAGCGTTGTACGCTAAAATGCCAACATGACGTGCGGCGAAGATCTGGCGTGTGTTCAGCGCTAGTGGCAATTAGTATTATTTAGTGTTCTGTCTGACGACAGGTCCATATGAACAGGATCCTTCCATCCTTTTCTCGGACTGGGACCTGTTCATATACGTTCTTGGCAGATGATCCAGAAGTGGTTTGCCATTGACTTCTTCTGTGTGCGAATGGAGTAATTGTTGGGATGCCAATGAGGAAAACTCCGTGTTGCCTAGGCCACGGCCTTGCCCAACACAAGTTATAAATTCGAACCCGAGACCCCAGGATTACAAGGCCAGCGTTCTAACCGCTAGACCACCTCATCTTATTATTATTTAGTGTTCTTTTTTTTAGTGTTCTGTCTGACGACAGGTCCATATGAACAGGATTCTTCCATCCTTTTCTCGGACTGGGATCTGTTCATATACGTTCTTGGCAGATGATCCATAAGTGGTTTGCCATTGCCTTCTTCTGTGTGTGAATGGAGTAATTGTTGGGATGCCACGGAGGAAAACTCCGTGTTGCCTAGACCACGGCCTTGCCCAACACAAGTTAAAAATTCGGGCACCGCGATGTAGTTTAGGTAATTTTTGGGACAAATCAGAGCGTGGTTTCCGCCAGAAATATTCAGTTTTTGTTGTATCGTTTCAACATTTTTATTTGTATTTACTCCGATATAGTAGTCGTGTTGTCTTAACCGATGGTATAAAACACAATTATGCCATTCTAAATAAATAGACTTGTTATGGTATTAGCAAGTGGGAAGTATTTTAAAATTCCATAACGCATTTTACAACGAAACTTCAGCGAGGTAATAATTGTGTTGTGCAATATCAGGGGCGCCCGACAAAAATAGTGCGAATACTACGGTGACTTTATTATGGCAGCAGAAATTGAAAATAAAACGAAGAAACCTCCTTTAAAACAAACCATTGGCATTAGAAGCATGATTGAAACAGTTTCCGCGTATGTGGGTCGGCATGGCAATACAAATTTTCGAAACGATAAATAAGTTTCTACCGCGGAACACCCACGATGGAATCGGTAAGATAGGAGAGCGAAAGTGGCACAAGGCGCAAGGATTCGACACTTTTTTTTCCCCCCTGTTTTTATTAAGGGATTGTTCGCATACCAGGCACAATGAGGATATTATGGGACTCAAGACATTCCACGGGACTTTACAACGCTAGCTTCAGCATTTTATGCTCCATTTCTACGTTGAAATATTGTCAATTCGAATCTTGTCTTTTGCTTAGGCGTTTTTGTATTCATACGGATCGCCTGTTAAACTAGCTTTGTCGTCCCGTCTGTACGCACTTAAACAATCCGGGAGCGTCTGAGCGGATGTTCTTGAAATTTGATATTGGGGAGTGTTACTGTAATTTGTCTACATGTCTCAGGTTTGGTTGAAATTTGACAGCAAAGACGGGCCCTTAGCCTGAACGCTGAAGTGCAATTCTGCGCACAGAAATGACTGGGTGGGGAATCTCCATCCGGGAATTCGTCGTGGGTTATTCCCAGACGGAGAATAGACCCTCGGCGATATGGCCATTACCATTGAAATGTTGGTCGTGATGCCATTCAAAAACGCCAAAGGTCAAATTTTGGCGAACGCACCGGAATTGTTCCGCGCGTGTTTACTTCCAAACTTGTGATTGAACAGACTACACAGCGCAATAACCCAGAAGACGGATATCTTCATATTCACCGCTGTGAGAACCTCAAGTCTTACAAACTTGTGATTGTTTGTTTCTGTATTCATTAACTTTCTTTGACTTCGTATTTCCGCTGCTTGTTAAGGAAATATCCCAGCGATTTTCTGGCGCGAGAGACGAAAACCGGTATCCGTGCCGAAATGATTCACTTCAAGAGGAACAAGGAAGTAATTTTGTGCACGGAACTTCCCTTACAGACTTTCACTCCTGTCGACTTTGCGCCTCCCGAGCCGTCTCATATAAAACGGTCTCCCGTCTACAGGAAGTTTTACCAACGTGATGTGTGCTGGTGTGATGGTTAGGATCGCCTGTAGTGGGTTAGAATACTTGTAAGTGCTGTCAATGTTGTATCTAGGGGGGACGGATCGTCATTACCCTGGCATCGTCCCACCCCTTTGTTGTTGTTGTTGTTGTTGTCCACCCTTATTGCCAAGTTTATACCCGAAACGCGCGGGGAGAGTCATGAAGGCAGTTTGTACGATAAATGAAATTTAAGAAATGTGTGCGTCTTAATTGAGTTTGTTTATGCTTGAGATTAAATTTGTATTAATGTCGTCATCATCATATTCTAGTGGTAAATTACGGTCTTAACTCTGTCATCGTGGTTTGTAGAAATCGTGAAAGTAATGTTTTATGCATTTTCAGGCGAAGGAAGACATCATCATTATTATTTTTCTAATTATTATTATTATTATTATAATTGTGAGACGAACAGAGGGCAAAGCTGATGTTTTAATATACGACGTTGAGTGCATTTATTTTGTTTTTGAGATTAGACGTGCTGTTTGACGCTAGATTCATATTTTGGTTCAATCTGTTGGTAGGTTTTCGAGACACCCATAGCTGAGTCTGCTGTATACTTCAAAATTTGTTAATTTATCAATTTGATAGCTCACTGCGTCTGGGTTGATTGAATGGAACACGGGTTGATGCAGACATAGTACCAAGCCGTCGTGATTTTATGCGCGACCAGTAACGTGTGAAAACCGCCTTGTCGTTCACATGAAAGTTGTTATTAAGTGTGACACTTTTAATTTCGTCAGGTTGCAAGTGAAACTTAATTTAGGCGGTTATGCCACTTATTCATTATCACGGATGTATGTGAGGCGGTGCAGCATCGTGCCCCTGGTATTGTGTTCAGTTTTCGTGTGCTAGTGCGAAGTCGCCCAGTGGAGACACGGTTTTTGGCGAGCGTCAGTTTCGAAAATGGCTCTCGAATTGCCAGGCACGATGTGGTCTGTAGAGGCTCGCGCCTGTAATGGGAATGCTCATACTGCAAGACCGATCTATAGTGCAGGCGATGACGTAACTCCAAACCAGCTGTTTCATTACCTATGCCCTTGTTAACGATTAATTAATATGTAAGAATTTATTACTATAGTATAGTGAATGCTTCATTATAAATTCATAAGGAACTATTTCCTGATGTAGTCTTGCTTAAAAATGTTTGTTTTTCAGACGATCGGGAAAAGTCCTTATTTTATCGAACACGAATGTGTATTAACATATTCACAAAAGCCAGCCGCTTGTTCCCGTGATGTGTCTGCGATCGTTTAACAGAATAAACGCCCAGAATCACGAAGAATCTTTATTTTAGCCAGTCCAATCAACGCGCATGTCCGCATTTTTCTCGTCGACCTCGAGTTTTTCTTCAGTTAAGTGTCCGGGACTGATGTCCCGTTCATTACTCATGTCGAGACGTTTGCGATGGTTTGACGAGAAGCTTTTAGCGCTACGCAATCTTTGGTCCGAGTCCTCAATGCGTCTGGCCTCTCTGCCCACCTTTTTTCACTGGCGTGCAGTCAGCTGTGGCCATTGCCGTGCGGACATTCGACTGAAGGGAGACTTGGTCTCCATGGAAACTGCGTGGAACGTTTCGAAGATGTGCAGTCACATTGGGGTTCCCCACAAATTTATCACAGTCATGTTAACACGTGCTGAGTGTGTCGTCAGTGGCGTTCGGGCCGCGTTGTAGTCATGTCAGTGGCGTGGAGACTTTCCATAGTTGATCATTAGTGGCTTTAGAAGTACAGAATATTTATCTCAGTGGCATGAATATCACTATAATCAATTATGTCGGAACTGTATTAGACGCATTCAGATATGGACCGTCGTACTGATCAGGGCACTTTGCCTTGTGGATCCAGCTGTATTTTCCGATGTACTGCAAAGTAAGTTTTGCCTTGTGTTTGCCAATAATGTTTATTATCATCATCTGTGTGTTTGTCTCTTGGTTGACGCTAAATCCTGCGAGGTACCTACTATTCACCTTGTGTGATATTTAGCATTCTTGAGGCCCCGGTTTCTGATATCGCCCCCCGTTATCCCGGTCCGAGATTTATCGTAGTTTTCCTCAGTCACTCCGAGATAATGCTTGGGATAGATTAAGTACTCCATCACAACAGGTTAGGCTTCTGACAGACGTACGTCTCAGGCAGTTGACGAATTACACAACTTGTCCCCTGAATTGAAGTCACTTTGTGGCTTGTGAGGCCGCAAAGAGGAGCCGACTTCTGGACGCGCATCAGTGGTCGAGTTGATGGACAAATCATTCATTGACGTGCGGTGTAGCCGTTGCTTATGATAATCGATTTTTGTACTTGAGTAAATGTTCGTTGATCGCTGTTAATGATCCTGTGGGAACTGTTTGTAGTTATTTTAGTGGAAGATTGACGTACTAGGGGTAGGTAGACATACGAGGTGCGATCGGAAAGTTTCCAGACTGCGCGTATAAAAACCCGTACACTTATCTCAGGTATTAAATCCATCCATCACCCTCGAAGTAGTTCCCCTGGGAGTGAACACAACGATCCCAGCGCCGCTGCCAAGCCTGGAAGCATCCCTGGAAATCTTTCTTTGTCAGCCTGTCAAGCACCCTCTGCGATTCTGCCTGAATCTCTTCTATCGTCTCAAATCTCCTTCCCTTTAGCTGACTTTTCATCTTTGGGAAGAGGAAGAAGTCACACGGCGAATAAGGAGGGGGCGGGATGACGGCCATTGTGTTTGAGGCCAAAAACTGCCGAACTTTGAGGGCGGTGTGCGCTGGTGCGTTGTCATGATGCGTCGCATGTGGAGTTCTTCCTTTAGAATCAGCTGACAGGTCCCATAGTCTATCCCAACAATGTCGCACAAGTCGTTGATGGTACGACGTCGATCGTCGTGAATGGCCTGCCGTATCTTCGTAACATTTTCGGGCGTTGTGCTCGAAGATGGTCGTCCAGAACGCTCGTCATCATCGACAGAGGTTCGGCCATTTTTAAAACGTGAATGCCACACAAAAGTTT
Organism: Zootermopsis nevadensis; assembly: GCF_000696155.1. Next base: position 273,508 of record NW_019060299.1, on the reverse strand, counting down.
GTGCACGACCCATGCGGACTCCCCAAATGCTTGCTTTAGCATTTCATAGGTTTCCGTAGCCGTTTTGGCGAGTTTCAAGGGGCTGTGTTTGTAGTTGTTAGCAAGGGACGGGCAGGTAATGCGATGTGGGTACGAAGTTCGATTCGGCGGAGGAGGTTGTATTTGCTGTGTCCCTCTGTCTCCTGCAGGCTCTGCGGTAGCGTGGCGCGACTTCACGCTTCATGAGAATGCGTGGTGGAGCTTTGCCGTAATCGACATTCTGTCAGCGCTAGAGTGATGGGGATCTCTCGAGCCCCAAAGTAATACATGAAACAGATGACTGTTCTCTGAATTGATGACGGCCATTGAAGAATGAGCCTTGTTGCAAAGCGCCCGACGACGAGTCTGAGGCAGCTTTTCGTGTGTTTCAGCGGTGCCAGTAACTACCTTCGATGTGTTCCTTAAACACGGTTTGGGCTCTCTTCGTCTTTACCTTTACGTCTTTTCATTTTTTTTGTCTCCTTATCGACACTTCCTTTTCGCTGTCCTGGAGACGACTTTTGCCTACTTTCCTGGACCCGGATTTGTCTTTTTTCCCCCCATCTGATTGGCCGGATTCTCTCCCCTAAGCCTACATGAAACCCCTCTTTTAACCCTGAAGATGGAGGCAGTATGACCTCTGAAACGTTGGTAAACATCGACCAGACTACACAGCGCAACAACCCAGAAGGCAGAAATCTTCATACTCACCGCTGTGAAAACTTCAAATATCGCCCTGAAGATGGAGGCAGTATTTTCTTCCGAAACTTTGGTATGGGCGCAACGTTCCAGAGGACAGTAATCCTCCCTTTGTGCCCAGGTTCACTGCTTTGTTATTTGTCGTGTAACTGAATGTTATGAAGTTTTTGTCGCTGGGGAGAACCTACATGGACGTTTCGTTGTTTAGCGAATTTCATCTGATGCTGCGGAAAGAAATTCTTGCCTTTTATGAAGTACCAAAGTTCATTACCGTGTTCACAAGACCCCGCCACTGCACCCTATCCGAGGCGAAATATGTGAAAGTCTACTTGTTGAAACGCGGGAGTCACCCGTTTCATATTTTAAGAAGTTCGTGTTATTGTAAGTTGCAGCCCAAAGTCTTTGTTTTTACCACCGTATTTAAGTTCGCCGATAAGGGTTAGGGTAATTTTGATAATATTAATAATAAATTTTACCGACGTTGTGCGTTTTGCGGGTGGACGCGCCTGGGAATTTGACACCAAAGAAAACAGATGAAACTATTTAAGAGCCACGGCCTGAGGGGGGAAAAACTCCGCTAAACGTGACAGCGCAGGTTGGAAAGCGACCCATCTGCCTGTGCGGTCTGCACCCTGCACCCTATT